>JAPYYW010000089.1:0-92341 GCA_030522545.1 Cremastinae sp. A BG-2022a | reverse complement strand
GAAAATGATAATTATTCGGGGCGAAATTCAATAATTCATATTGAATGAGCCGAAAAACTGACTTTTGGATCAGTTTTTTCAATTTTTCAATATGAATTCCTGAATTTCGCCCCATATAAGTAGCATTTTCGTTATCTGCAGGAAATTTCCGATAGAATAGGCTCTTAAAACCAAGAAAAAAAAATTCAAAAATTTTTGCCAATTTTTTAAGGTATACCCCTTTCCATTTTTTTGAAAAATCTTCAAGAGATGATAACTTTTTGAAAAATTAATAAATCATTATAATTCCAACGCCATTCGCTTCGTTTTGCAAAAATCTTTAAAAATCACCCTTAATAAAGTAGATTTCGTCATGAGAAATGAAAGTTATCGCAAGTGGAATTTTTCATGGGTCTACAAGACCCAGTGTGACCCCTGTAAGAATTCACAAAATTATTTCAAATTCTTTTTTCGATTTTTAGTGTTGGGCGCAGTACAATATGAACTTATAATAATGAAAAATTTAAAAAAATGACTTTTTGATAAGATTTTGAATTTTTGCCAGGTAGTAAAAGGAATCAATTTTGTCATTTATTTGGTTTCTGTAGGGGAAATAGTGAAAATTTAATTTTTGATTTCGGAGAGTAGACCGAGAGAGAGAGAAAGAGAGAGAGAGAGAGTGAGAGAAAGAGAGAGAGAGAGAGTACATGTGCGGAGAGGACGTGAATAAATATTCTCTCTAAAAAGCGTTAGCTCTTGTCCGGATGACCAGTCCTCCGGAGTCCTGATCGTTATATCTCCATCCGAGCGTCGCGTCCACGGCTGGTCGTGCGGAGGCGGCCTCGACGTAACGCATTCAAAGTTGAACGCTATCCCGGGACAACAATGCCGTTGTCGAGAGTAGAGGGCGAGGAAGATAGAGATGGAGAGTCGAGGAGGATGTCCGATGGGCTCGTATCTCTGGCTTTTCATTCTGATGCGCTCTCGGCTCTCGTGCGCGGCTTTCTCTCGGCATTTGCCTCGCGAAAGCTTACTGCTCGTATCGGCGCGAAGAGGAAAGCGAGAAACGGTGGGAAAGAGAAAGAGAGAGAAAAGCGCTCTGGGTCTGGAGATTGGTACGACGAGAGTGAGAGTCCACTGGAACACACGAGGGGGAACGTTTCTCGTGTTTCATTTCCTGAGCTCCTATATAACTTTGTGCTCAACTCGACACCAGATTAATAACGGCTCCACCTCTATTCCCCATGAGCGCCGACTGTGTCTTCTATATATATAGCGGCGTCAAGAACACACGTACACTGCCATCGACTCGGACCAATCGCGTAACCGTTTCGAACACATCGATATATTGTCCTCTTCCAAAAACAAAAGAAAAAAAAACTTTGATAATTTTCTGCTGCGTCATTTCGCTGGTCATTCATTAATTTTATTAATCACACTTTCCACTGCAGAGAAACATACGTTTCGCCTAAAAAATGAAAATGGGAAAAGAATCGAACGATTAAATATAGTCAAATGTCATTCGAAGTTTATTTGCGTGCGAGCATCAGGGAAACTCGTGAATACAAATGAGGGATGAAAGGGATGTAACGAGAGTTCATTACGATTTTATGCAATCGTTAGAAAGAGTCGCGTTACGCCAATTCCAGGTACACACGGGTGTATTCATAATTAACATGATTCTTAGTGATCTCGTCGTTAAGAGAGTCCGAGGTTATAAATAATCGGGATATAGCGTTACACTGTTTAATATACTTATAATTCGATGCTGACCGTGATTGCCGCGTTGCGTGCCGGGGAACGCGTGTGCCCATTCTTCACCCTCCCGGTTAACGTTCCTTTATTAGTTTATTACTTATCTGGGCTGAACTATTCTCCCGATTGCCCCGTGTTTGAGCAGGCCCATCACGTCCACGAGGCGTGTGCAGGGAGAAAACGGGAGACGACGCCATAACGCTCTCGATGTTGTTGTTATTATGGGAAGTTTCGGTCGGCGCGATCAAGAAACGTCCCACGTGCGGTCACGAGATCGGGGGATGTTTAATTCAGAGGAGCATAAGAGAGAGAAAGAGAGAGAGAGATACGAAGGTATATATGAGCCAGCTTTCTCTGGGGGTGGGAAAGCATCAAAGAGGGACGGACTCGCGGTAATGCGTATTTGATTACACGTTATTCGAGCGAGCGAACCGCTGACTACGAACAGAGGCGGAAACTCTTATAATCCCGGGATCAGCCATTTTGGTCAACGCACTTGACCGATTCATGGCTCTTTTCGTGTCTCCTGCGTACCGCGCCGATCCCTAATTTGATTAGAGCGCCCGGAGGACCTTGTCGAAGGAAAATGCGTCAGACATTATTTTTAAACGCAAATGAGCTACAAGAATATATTCTCGTCAATTATACACAGCAAAGATATTAAAAAGAGGAAACGAATTTACGAAGAAGGTACGTTTGAAAAAAAAATGTACCGTTTTTCCAATCAAAGCGAGATAAAAAACCTCAATTTTCCTACGTGTTGTTCGCGGGTGTAATTTTGAGAAAGTAATATCGCTCTCTCTTGCCTCACACACTGTTTTTATTCCTTTTTTTTAAATCCCGAAATGAAGGATAGACGTACCCGGTGAAATTAATTAGCGAGATGAAAAATAGGTTGCGCGGGCACAATATGTGTACACGCATCGGTAGCCAAGCGAAGGGAAAACTTGTAACGCGCCCTCTCGGAGGATTGGCCGGTGCGAAAAGAGCACTTGCCACTGGCAGTTTAATATCGTAGCTGTTAATAGGGAGAGCAGGAGCGAGGGAAAGAGTTGCTGCAACGCCGCTCCGCTGCTCGGGATCGCTCGAGTGATGGGACGGAACGGAACGAAAGGATGGGAGGCCGGGCATCCGAGTGGCGATAATGATGATGATGATGATTACCGCGGCGTGCTCGAAGCAACGATTCTTTCTCTCACCGTGGATTGGACCAAGAGATGCGCGCGGTACGCGTTTCGTCGAAACTCCATTTTGGAATTCGTCGAAAAAAAGGCCTGGAAGAAAAATAACGAGAGGCGAGTACGAATAACGAGGACTTTACAGGCAAAAAGAAAATGAGGAGAAAGCGCAGCTGATTATTCTCGTCGCGACAAGAATTTCGTCCAAAAGGCCCTTTAATCTGAGCAATCTCGAGTCTCGATCTTTCTCGATAAATAACATTATTTTTATCGAATGTTCGGCGCGGAGGATATTCTAGATTTGCTCATTTCTTCGTTTTATCCGATATTTTTTCAAACGCGAGCGCGATCTCGGGACTCGATTTCCTCTCTCGTTCCTTTTGTTCGTCTCGCACGTCCGCTGGAAGTCGATCGATCCTGGAAAACAGTAACCGAGTATAATTGGTGGTGAAAGGGTTCAACGAACGTATAATTTCGTATTCAAGCGGGAGGAGAGATGAGAAATTTTTCTCGACAGGCTCTCAATAGAGCGAGGACTCTGCTCTCGTACGTTTTTTCTTCTCTTTCTTCATCCCTCCTCATCCCTCCCGTATCTCTCTCTCTCTCTCTCGCTTTTTCCCACTTCTTTTTTTGGCCGGCCGATCCGCCGCGGCGATTGTCCCGTGTCGTCTGATTGCGCGAATTTTTCATCCGCGAAGGACGCGAAAAAAGAAGAAGGGAGGATCAGAAAGAATATGCGCGATCCTGCAGATAGATCAAGAGGAAGAAATGAATAAAGTGAAGGAAAAAAAGGAGCAGCGAGATTGCGGAGAGGACCTTCCCGCGTTCTGCTTTCAGGCTCTGGCCAGGAGCGTTTATATCCGAGAACGAAGGTGGACACGTAGCGCGAACGCGTGTTCCGTCCGCTCTCTCCTCTCTTCCCCTCGCCTCGCCGCGCGCTCGCTATAACGCATTACCATACAGTGTAGGATAGTTAAAGCCGGTAGCAGAGAACGAGACATATGGCATTCGTTACTCGTGATACGCAAACTGATGTCTCCGCTTATTAGTTTAATCGATTCTCGTTATAAGGGACGTATATACCTAATTAAGCACACGAAACGAAAATGAACCTCTCCCAGCTCTTTGCGCGACTACGCGCGTCTCCCGAGAAACTTGAATTTCCGATTAACTCGAATCTCTTTGAGCGCACCAGGTATATACACTTGGCGAAAGAACGAAGCGGGCATTAATTCGCTAATGAACGCGACTTTATCTCCCATGCATGCCGGATCGACTGAAAAATCATCCCGGCTTTTGCAATTATAACGTTATTGAACGAAATTTTATTGATACCAGCACACCATGCACCCTTTATCTAAAAATATTAAATAAATCATTTAAATATAATTCATATCCTTTATTATACACACAATTTTAACGAGGTCTCCTGCTCCCATCGCAATCATCTTATACGATTATCGTGACATGTATATTTTTCTCGAGCTTTTTTTTTATAAATATTTTCGTAGGCATCAGCTCCTGTGATTCTAATTCGCTGCATGTTCATCGTAACCTTGGGGACCCTCTCGGAATGGCAACGCGGTTAATCCCTTGGACTCGGGGAGGGTGCACGCGCCGGCTGGATGGTGAATCCTGACGAGGGACGTGCCCGGTCTCGTAACTCGAACGGGAAGCCCCTTCGTGGTAATGAATTCGGAAAACGCAATCAGTGTACTTCCTAGGGAAGGATGGTCCGCGCTGTATATGGATTTTCCTGAGCGCGAGCTGAGGACACACGCACGGAAGAGAGAGAGCGAACGAGCTAGCAAAAATCTTGCCGAAAAACGGAAGTCCGCTCGTTCCTGACGTGCAGTGTGTGTTCTTGCTGGTGTTCCGGCGAGAATGACTCGCGTTGATTCGAGGGTTAAATTCCGGAAGATACAGACATAGAGCGAGATGCGGAAAAGGGCGAGTCGACGAAGGGACAAGGGCCGAATAAGTCTCGCGCAGTTCCGGCAATGCGGTGAACTCGCGAGTTTTGCCGCGCTCGCTCGGTGAAATGCGGGGTGTGGAGAGAAGCGAGGGCGGGGAGGGAGGGGGGGGGAATGAAAGAGAGGGCGGATGTGACGCGGAATGATGGAGCGCGAAGCGCGGAGAAAAATGAGAGTGGCGGAAAGGCGAGGGTTGGAGGGACGCTGATGGATCGGCGCTCCTCCCTCTCCGTGTGTTCTCCCCCGCCCTGCCCTTTCTCTTTTCTTGCCACTGGCAACGCTTTCTCTCTCGCTCCCCCGCCCCTGTAGCAGGCTTCGGGGCTGCTCTCGCTCCCCCGGAAACTGGCGCACTCTCTTTCTCGCATTTTCATGCTTCCCGGAGTTTCCTCCTCGCCCGGCGCGCACACAGTCCCGTATTACCGGTTACACGGAAATTTCTACATGTGGATTCTTGCATGTCCCTTTCCCCGGATTTCACCCGTGTGTCTACAGAGAGAAAGCATCGACTTCCATCCCCATCGCGCGGTCCCAACGAGACTGGCAGCCTCCGCCGCGCGCCACCCCCCGTCCGAATTTCTATACTCCCACGGGCTCGGAAAAGCCCCGCAATATTACTCATAGTCCGCGAGCCTTGCTCGCTTCACCCGCATTACGCTCTCTCTCTCTCTCTCTCTCTTTCTCTCTGATCCTATAACCACCCCCTCGAAATTCCCCTCTTTCTCCCATTATTTATTCATGTTAGCTACTCCGTTTGAGTTCTTTCCACCTTGTTTTTTCTCCTCGTTTTCGACCTCGCTTATTTCTTCTTTTTTACATTTCTCTCTGCTCATCCCTTGTTCTTTTTATTTTTCGTCTACGTTTTGTCTCCCGAGATCCCCGATTGATGAATTCCAAACAACACACACGTTTCTCAAACTCTCGCGTGTTTTTTCAAATATGTGTTTTCGCATTTTCGAAATATCAGTGAAATCGTGGATGTTGAATGCGAGCTTGAATAATTCGAGCGACAATTACGAAAGTTCGGAAAAAAATAATAATGCGCGTCGTTTATCAATTCGCGAAATCACTGGCGCCATTCGCCTGTGGATTCACTGGCTTATTCTGTACTCGCGTGTTAACTCTGCATCGATATAAATGCAGACGCGTATTATTGTACCGGTGCGCGCGCCTTCGTATATTTATTCGTGTATGAAAAGCTTTGAGTCCCGACGTGCAAACGACGCTTAACGAGCTGACGGGCATCACGCACAAATCCGTGTATTTATACGTCCGCGTTTTCGTGTAAAATCCTCGTATCCTGTGTCCCGAGAGCCCGGGACAATACCTGTACACGCTCAATACAAATACGCCCGTTCGCCTCTCTGTATATTTCTCTCGCCACTCGCTCGTCGCATCTGCCCTTTTTGCACATCCGATGAATTATTACGCTTGCACTTCGTCGAATCGGATTTTCGCTTGTCAGAAATGTACGGAAGAGATTCGACAACTTTGAAAATCTCGAAAATATACGTTCCCCGCTGCAAAACAAAAAGAAAATATATTGCGAATTCGACACACCTGCAATTATTCCGAGAAAAATAAAGCGAGACCGATGAGAACAATCGAAGAATTTAATTTACGTACGAAGAAGATTTTAATTAATACCCAATTTATTTTTGTCCGAGTCATTCTTGCTCGCGAATAAGAGCGACATAAATTATTTTTATCTGTTCTTTTTTTTTATTGAAGCACGAAAAGAGACGACGAGGTGTTGGATGTACGTACGTGTAATTTACATCCAAAGCCCGGGGGCTGTACATAGAGTTTTGGGAAGCGTCGAGAGGAGGAGGAGGAGAAGGAGATAGGGAGGAGGAGATTCGGCGGCAGGACGAGACGGCCCCCGCGCCGACCGCCATTACTCAACTATTCACTCGGTAACGCAATCATACGTCACAAAGGCCTTTCATTTGCAAGCGCATTGTGGAAACCGGGCGATATTAATTGCCGTGCTGGCTCTCGTTACGCGAGTCTCGCGGCCTTTTCCCTCCCGCTCTTTATTCTCTCGATCTCTTCAACCCCCGCGGAGTCATGTAGCCCGCAACCCTCTGCTTCCCTCGCGGAGGCATCCGAGACGTTTCGCTCGTCATCGTTTTCTCCTCGTCTTCCGCTTTGCTCTCTCGATCCCCCCCCTCTCTCGCGTTCTCCAGGCATTCTCGGATATAAATATCGAGCATGTTATTTTGTATTACGTATTCAGCTCTCGCATACTACCCTCCGAGATCCGCACAACAGGAGCCAAAAACCTCGCTTTTTCCTCCTTTTATTCTTACCGCGCGCTCCGAAACGCCCTCGCTGCTCCCTCTCTCGCTTATTTTCTTCTTCGTTTTTTCTTCCGGTACCTCTCTGACAAATACAAACTCACGTACGACCTGGATTAGACTCCGCGACTAAAGACGCTGGCATTCGAATAAGTATATAAATGGGAAATAAGGGTCGGGAACCCCTCGAGAAAAAAGAAAACACCCCCTCGTAACGAACGTCGCACACCCTGCTTTCTATAAAGCAGTGAACTCGTGCAAACGAAAAAATTCTCCCTTCGCGGATCGACAAGGAGCAAAAGAAAATAAGGGAGAAGGGGCGAAATTCGAACGAGAAGCGTTCGAAAGCTCCATGAAGCGAGAAAGTCTCGCAGACGTTGCATATTTATGAAAGCGACGATTTCCTCTCTCGTTTCATTTAAGCTCTTTGGAGATGTTTTCTTTTTTTAAATCTCGCAACTCATCGTACCGATCGCTCTGACTCCAGACACTGAATATTATCGCCCAATTTTTTTAATAGAAAAAATAAGCATGCTCAACGCTGACGGATATTTGTCATTTCGTATTTTCTTTTTTCTTTTTTGGAAAAAATCTACCCTCCTGTCTCGCAAGTGTGAAAAACGCGCGGGATATTTTTCCATCGAGATTCGGTCGCGTCAAGCGGCGCGACCTCGAGCGACCGGCAATGGTCACGATTGACAGGACGCGAGTTTGAAAAATGTCTTCGACGCTTCGTCCATCGTCTCTCCTGCGCTGCATCAACGCGCTCCCATGGAAAAAGAAATACCGGAGCGTGAGGAGGGAAAGAATGAAAGGGAAAAATAAGCGGAGAGGAGACAGGCACCGTTTCCTTTTCAAATCGATGAAGGAAAAAAAAGAAGATTTTTCGTGGCGCGAGACGCGCGAGCGTCACGCAGCTTCTCATCGTGGGATTCGAAAAAATGTTACGAAATCGAATGAACGTCCTTGGATCCTCCATCTTTGTTTTTTGTATTTTTTTTCTTTCCCCGAGAGTTCACGGGGGCAGCTGTTTCGCCACGCAGAATTCCGTGCGTGGAATCGTTTCTTTTCCGTTTCTCTCCTCGGTGAGCAGGCTCCGAAAAAAGGGCAGAGCCCCGATCGCTTTTGACGTTTGACTGATCGCAGACGCAACGGGATCGAGGCGACCCTCGAGGGCTTGTACTAAGGGGGTCCCGGGAGGTTTTTCTCTCCGACGTTACCAATCCTTCGCCGCGCTCCCGTGAATTTCCTCTCCGCGCTGAGAGACCCCTCCTCCTTCTCGTCTCCTTTTTTCCCGGTTTTCGGTACATGCACGAGCCAGCTTATTCTCGTGCGATATCCGACGAAGAACCTCTCGCGTCCAAGAACAAAGACATCAACTTGATTGATGCCGGACCGCACGAACGATCGTGCTACTCTGCTTCCACACGCCACTCATCCGCCAGACTTTCCTCGAGACAATCCTCGACGAACACATAAAAACGAGATAAAAAGAAGAATAAAGAAATGGCAGGGCGAGGCGAAGATGAGAAGAAGAGAAAAAAGGAGCGCTTTGACAGAGAATGGGATAAAGAGAAAGATCCACCCTTCCGCCTCCTATCAAAATCGTCCCGGCGTCCACACGAAGGGGAAGTACAGCCAAAGATCGCATTTGAGTAATGTCCATGCGCACTTCATTATCTGCAGTTCTCTTTTTTTTTGTATTTTCAGATAAGCTTCATCCCTATATCTTTTCTTGTTGACTGATCCCTTACGAAAACGCTTTCGAATCGCTCTCGGTGTCACGTTGAAGTACATATCTCCGTATATCTCAATCTCTCCGTAGGCGCATTGACGCTTTTATGGACGAGCAGCATGATTTATAAATATCGAAATGATCGCGATCTATATCGCTGCAAGGTTCATCACAATTTTCTCTTTCTCTCATACTGCTTTTATTGTTCGAAAGGGTTTGCGTTCTCGTTTTGCACCTTACCAATTTTAGCAACTATATCCCATTGCGTGCTGCCAAAGTCCAAGGGTTATTTATCTCACAGAATTACCCAAATAAATTATGCTCTCGTTCGGGAAGATGAGGCTCAGGTAAGAGACAGAATCGTTCAAGGTTTTCAACCCTTTGCGCGTATCCCGCAGGTATAAATCCATCGATCCCTTTTCTCGCATTTTCTCTCGTTTTGGGCAATATTTTCTTAAACTCGTTATTTGACTCGTTCTGTATATTTGGAATATAAAAATGAGAGCACGTGCAACGAAAAGTCGGATCGATTTTTTTATTCGCGAGGATGAGGATGGAACTTGGCTGTTACTCAGGACCAACCCGGTCATCATCATTACGTTGTCAGGAATCGCGTTATTATGCTTTATATCCTGGCGCCATGTCCCAAAGCCGGAGGCTTGTACTTTGCACGATTTTCTTTTTGCTTCGCGAAGCGGAGATGGAAAACGAGCACAAAAAACCGTCGCTTTCGTAGTGAGGAGACCCGTGTAAGCATGACACTCGATTAAATATGTAAAGCTTGAAATTTGAATAATGACATCTTGATGGTAACTTCGTAACTAAAAAAAAACTAATGAACGTTTGCATATGTACAATTCTACTCTACTCCCTTTTTTATCATCCGAAAAATCTTCAAATAAAGTTATAAAAGTTGAGCATTGTTTCTAGGATTTTTAATTTGTTGAAAAAAATTGAATGAATAATTTCGCATAGGAAATACGTCTTTTTTCGTATTTATCGACAGTTTGCGGGGCGGATCACCCGTGTTGCAATTTTTAACAGCGGCTACTTCTCGTCGACATAATTTATGTCGCTTCGTTTCCGTGTCGCTGGAATCGGGCGGTACATCATCGCTTACCGGGATTTCCGCGAGTCATCAGCCGTAGAAATCTCGCGCGAAACTTTGCGAGAATCTAAAATCCATTTTTCGCGAAAATGCGTTCTCCTCGAGAGAACGCGACATGAAAAAATTCTGGGAAATTGTCCACCCCTCAAGACGCGTTTGATAAATGGCTGCCGATAATTTTTAAACGCACCATGTGGTATACGCTTCTCCCTTTATCCACCATTTTTATTTCTTTTTTTTTCGTTAGAATGTTTTTCTTCGAGCTATATTGCTGCTTTTCTCCCGCGAAAGGACGACTCATGAATTTCACAATCTTTTCGAACTAACTTTCGATTCACAAACGGAAATTCTATATGACGGTCTCTCGCCTCTCGGTCACCCTCCTTCCGGCCGTCCTCAAACTTTTTTATATACTTTTTATATTGTCTCTATATATAATTCGTTGTCTTATAACTGACAGATTCATCATCGTCGAGCAAAAACTACTGAAGCGATTTGTATGCAATTTTTTGACAGTAGGTCTCTTTTGTGATGCATGGGGCACACTAAGAACGGATTTTATGAAATTCATCTTCTAGGGCAGGAGGAGGGTGGGTGATATTTTTTTTTTGAATTTCGTTATTTTCCAAGTTACAATCACGAATCTAGGTACATGATTTTTCCATCGAAAAATAAGGTTGACGTGTTTCACCGTAAGCATTTAAATCATTTTTTAACTAATTCAATCAGAACGTATGATTTTAATAAATAATAAAACAGAGTGATGATAGGTATAGTTGGCGAACGAGATTGACATAACCGGAAGGAGAACAACCGGGTGAAAAGGGTCAAAAAGATTTCGAAAGGATGCGTACGCCGAGTCGAAAAGTTAGGGAAAAATGTTCGCGGGGATGACCTCGCAGTCGGGATTTATGGCCAGAGAACCATTGTCCACTTTGCGCCGGAGTTTCTGCCAGAAGTCAAGGTCGCTCACCAATGAAATCCACAGATATAGAAATGCATACGTAAATGGTGGCTGCCAAGAAAGGGATTCTTTCTCTCGCAGCGTGAAAAGTGTTTCCCGCACTACCGTAAACAGTGCGAGCCCGCTATGACGAATGGCCGAAACTCTCGGGGGTTCTTTCAAAGCGGGGATCGCTTCTTTCCTCCTCCCGTTTCCATCGTCCATAAACTCATACACGCAGAGAATCCTTTTGCTGGGAAAAATGCTCCAATTCCGTACACAAGCGAGTTGACGCGGACTTCCTGGAAAATCTGGAGCAAACGAGACAATTGAGTTCCGCAAAACAGTCCCTGGCCACCTGCCAATATTCCTCCAGCTAACACACATTAGCCCGAGCAAAAACATGTTACCTTCACGAAAAAAAAATCGAACACAAAAAACAAGCAAAACCTCTCGCATCCTCCATTTTTCCGCGACGAAAAATCTTCCGGAACGCGATGGACCGTTCCTATTTCCTCGCGCTTTTTACCGAAACGTCAAGCTGACAATTAATTCGAGCCATTGTGTCATGATATACTCTTTTATAAATTTATTATTTTCCCTTCTACCTCGTCCGCTGTCTTTTTTTTTTTGCTGTCGCCACAGTTTCACACGCGGAACTTTTCACGAAAAGCGCAATTCTTTTTGGTACTCGGTAAAATTAGAATGATACTTTGATAAAGGGGTTTTTGGCGCTCTCATCGCGGCGGGGAGAGCGAAAGAGAAAGAGAGCGGCGGGGTGGCTGGTATACGTCAGGTGTTGGGTTGCCAGGGGGTATAGTGGCTCTAATTAAAAAGCCGTGTCCAGCGAGCGGCCGGTAGCCGCGTCACGGAACTGCAACCCTGGACGTGACCCGTAGCCTTTTTTTCTCTCTTCCTTCATCCTTTTTCCCCTTTTTTGTTTTCAGCCTCGCTCGCGGTATTCCGCTTTTTTTCCCCTTTTAATCTCTTCGTTATTTTTTTCACGGCACTCCGCGGGAATGTGTGTGCGAGCGCGGCTGTGTCTTTTTTTCCGACTCTCGCTCCAGCATTCACGCGCGTTTCATTTTTCAAATGGATGTTGCCGGGGCGAACCGGGTCGACTGTGTATACTACGCGATGTGTAAAAGTGTGTATAGATATAGAATTCCGGAAAGCGACGCAGGTTATACAAATGTCGGGGGTGCTGTACTGGATATAATACACTTTTTCACACAAACGCGGCTCTTCGGGTGTGCGCGTGAACGTTGCAGGTACGGAATCTCTCATTCGCACGTTTTCGCCAGCTCGCAAACAGGCTCTCCGTTGAAAATACGTGTGCGCCCGGACTCTTTGCACGCGCAATAAATTCTTCGCGCGCCCCCTTTACAATTTCGCAAAACAATGGGCAAACCAGAAACGAGACATTTTCGGTGGTTCGCGGTGAAAAGAATTCGCCTCGTACCTCCCAGGCCGCGACATGTGAGCGAGCGAGCGAGCAAACAAACAAACAAACAAACAAATCCGCACAGTGGAGGATTTAATGCGGATCGGACGTAACGGGACAGCCATTACCGTAATATCGTTCCGCGAATTAAGAACTCGGAAACAAGAGAGAGAGAGAGAGAGAGAGAGAGAGAGAGAGAGAGAGAGAGAGTAAGCGGGACGATATTCGTGTGCGTTGCCACTGTTTTTTCTTCTTGAAGTTCTCTGATGCTCCCTTGACGAGAATAAGAACAAAGTTCGATATATATTATTCACGCTGAGGAATTTTTCTTGGGAGGTGAAAGGAACGAAAAGAATTCGGTGGGGTGGAAATCAAGATGGACGCTCGCTCGGAATCGAGCGCCATGTCGGATAGACGTGAGTGACATCCCTTTAACGACGTGCCCTTCCAATCCGTCGTATATGGTATATATGTATGTGTATATACACATCGGAGCGAGTCCTCGTCGTCGTCGCCGTCGTCGTCGTCGTTCGGAACGTCTCCTCCGTGTACCCCTGCCCCCTAAACTGAACCGAATTGAACGGAATCCCACCCCTATAGTATATACGTGAGCCACACGGGCCATGGCCCAGCGGAGAGACCTACTCGTATTATCCACAGTGACAGGACGCCGGGAGTTATTAATGGCCGCGACAGTGACAAATGACGAACTGTCGGCGCAAGCAAGACTGATATCATGGCGGCCTTCGCCTCGCCTCTCTTTCGCTCTCGCCATCTTTCTTTCCCTCGCTCTCTTTCTCGCGCAATCTCTCGCACTTCGCTACCACGATCCTTCTCTTATTTTTCTCTCTCCCGCTCTCTTTTTTCCTCACCGCGTTCCCGGCGACTCTCTTCTCTTTCTCGTCTTCGTTCCCTCGTGATTTTCCACCAACCCCTCGCGAACGCGCTTTTTTTTCTCTCGACGCTCTTCTTTCTTCTCTCTCTCCTCGTCCCACCGCGCTTCTGCGCTTTTTCTCATCCCCCGTTGGTCGAACGTGCCGCTATTTTCCTCGTGTTCCTTATTTCTGCGGTCCGCTCGTGTATTTGCCCATGGTCCCGACGAGATATGATGTCTACAATAAACAGATCGACTAAATGCAACGCTAGGAATTTCGAAAGAGACAACGCGAGAGGCAAGAGAAACGAGGGGCGACGGACGCCCAGAGTGGCTGGATTTCGGGGATACTTTCATCCCCGCGCTCATCTCTTTCTTATTACAGACTTTGATTGATATCGAGAATCTTCCTGCGAATCCCTCCGAGACACTGAGATTTTTTTTCCATAATTCCCGTGACGTTGGATTTTAGAAATTGCCCCGAAAAGAAATCATAACGATGATAATAGCGATGAAAATAATATAGTAACACAAAAAGTCCCTTTTTTTCTCGAGGACCCTTTATATTTATATACACCAAACGGTAATGTCTTACAAGAATGTCCGTGATTGTATCTGTGAGGATCTCTCTCTGGCTCGTACGAGAGATCTCGAAATTCTCGAGCACGAAATTGCTGCGCTCTTGCATCCGAGATCACGCGAGCGCGACGACGGTCAAGCTATGAAACGAGGAGAGGGAGAGAGAGGGAGATCAGAGACGAGAGTCGGTTCATTTATAATCCTAACTAGAACCAGAGAGAAACGATCGGTTCTCCGGCGATCGCGCCCGAAATTCAACGAAAGACGGACACGACGCGAGAGATAAGTAGGAACGAAGATGAGGAACAAGACGAAAGGAACGGATGAGCGAGAGAGAGGAAACGAAATAAACCGGGTTGTGTACAAAATCAAAATAAATATATTTACAGATTATCCACGGTAATAACTCATCCGCGGTTTGAATAGACGGCGGGGGGTCCCCTCCGTTTCTTCATCCTTCGTTTTCGTCCAGCATCCTTTTCCCCACCTCATCGTGATATCTTTTCGCCCTCTCTTCACCCTCGCTGCGTCCTCTCCGCCCCCACTTTTCCCTTCTTTCTTCTGGAGCCTCGCTTGTAGAATTCTCTCTCTCTCTCTCTCTCTTTCATGCGGCAGCTCTCTGCTTCGGCGAGTCTTTCCCATATCTCCGTTGCGAGACTGCTTTGTATTCCGAGTAGTTTCACCTCTTCGCCGCCTTCGCGCGGCGCGTATATTCAACACATCTCCGTTCCATCTCGACTTTTTCTTCAATGCGGTTCGGAGACGACCCTGGAGACTTTGGCTTCCACTTCGCACTTGGCTCCGCTTCGAGATTTGCCCGCGAGAAATCCTCGTCGGGAAGTTATACGCCTCGTATATATAGGCGAGGCCGTTCGCATGGATTGACGTTAAGGCTCGCTTGATCCACCCCTTTTTCTGCCTCGCGCGCCCAGCCCAGCTCTCGTACATCCCTGAGTGCCAGAATAACGGTCGTCCAGATTGAAGAAACAGCGAGAAAAATAAAAAAAGTAACCCCAAAACGTCGCAAGCTTGTATTTGATCCTCGGCGAGCGGGAGCTAAACTTCCTCGCCATTGCCTCATCATATTCTCTGCTCCCTTATCTTTTTTCATTTTTTTTCTCTTATTTTTATTTTACTTCAACGACGACCGTCCGTTCTTCATTCTTTATACCTTCCGACTCCCGACGAAAGGATTTTCCCGAAAGAATTCATAACTTCGCGGGATCGTCGGGTTGAAAGAGGGATTTCGCTGTTTTGACGGGCAACTTTTGGCGAACCGCTCGCACGGAGTCTCTTTCCCTCGAATAAATCATTTATTTATGAGCGCAAGATGTGAAGGGACGTCAGGTGATACCGTAAAATATATAACCCCGCAGGTTGAACTCCGGGACGATTTTTATTCAGAAATTCACATGACTCCGGGGGAGGGAGGGGACGCGCATTTTGATTCTGCTCGTTTAAATTGCTGGATAATTGATTGTGCGCGAGTGAGAATGAATGTGCGAAGGCTCGGTAAGCCACTCCGAGGCCCGTAACAACTGTACGAGCGAAATTTCGAGGGGTCGTCGATTGGCGGCTGACGACGGAAGCTCGGGAAAATGGGCGGGGGGTGGGGGGGTCTTTTTGATCACCCTCGCACGAGAACAATGCGCTCGAATTCTTGCGAAATCATCGATTGTCACGAACACGTGGTCGCCACTCAGTGTGAATTCGAATGCCAAGGTTTTCCTAGGACAGAGGGAAACACACGTGATTCGGGAATTGAGAGGAACGCGCCGGACGACGGGGATGGAATCTGCGAGAGAGATAAGGATAGAGGAAGATAGGGCGAGAATAAGCAGTAGCGGGGAGAGAAACACGCGAGGCTGATCTGCTCATGAGCGTGGAAATCCCTCGTGGCATAGCATTGGGGTTCTCGAAACATCAGCGTGATTGCGTTCCTCGAGGAGCGGGGAAGGGATTCCATTATCCAGGCTGAACTCTCCGCGTTCAGCCCTCTATATCGTCCTTGGATTTCCGCCCTCGTCGCTCTCGATTTTGCCTCGTCTCCCCCCTGAATTCTCGTATCGCAGCCCCGCTTGCACCCCGCCTACGGCGAACAACAGCGTTTCGAATAGTTCGGATCATGTCGAGCCTCATGGGCGATCTGTTTAACCGTTCATCGTTCCAGGCTCGCTCAAAAACGAAAGAAAGGTCATCGCGTGGGACGAACCGAAGAAAGCGTTTCCTGGATAAATTACACGATTTCATCGAATCGTGTAATTTCATCGACTTGTGTACTCACAGCCATCACGCTTATTGTCGCATCATTTAGGAAATGAGGAGTTCCATTATTTCAATATACGAATAGCCCCAGCCCCGCGATTCTTCAATTATTTATGAAATCGATTGACTCGTCCACACGCCGTTTCATCAGTACACTTTTCATCGCCCGCGGTTCGAACTTTTGATGAGCGTTATTCAGACACAATGTGACATCAATTTCTGCGCCGAAGCACTTGATGCGCGGATCGCACGTCGTACATCTTCCATCCATCCGTTCCGTCATATCGATACAACCGAGCGTACACAACCAGTATGTATATCATTCTCGATGCATAAACCCGCGGAGGACATATGTTACGAGAGTGTCAGAGGGGCTGCGGAGAAAGTCCCCAGGGAGTTTCCGCTCCAGGTATATATATTTATATTGTTTACACTCCAATGTATGTACAAGCTCCAGCCTCGCTTGAACGAGATTAGACATCCGCTAAATTAATTCAACCGAAGGGCAAAGAGAATACGAATAAGGAATTGCGACTATTATTGTCGAGATGTGATTTCCAAAAGTTTCATGAATTCATAAAATGATTCTCATAAATGCATGGATTTAATTCCATCTGAATAACTAAACCAGGAATAAAAGAGAGAATACGCTTGAAAAATTTATTTATCTTTTCATATTATTCGTTGAGGAGTGATGAATTTTTGGTAAATTTTGGGACAACGATCGATGAGAAGAAGGCGGAAATCGCAAGAATCCGTGGGAGAGGGAGGTGGAGATAGGGAGGAAGCAGAGGGAGAGGATGGGGTAATGGGGTTTGCTGGGAGTGACACGGGGCTAACCGAGCGGAATCACGAGCTTCCAGGAATCGAATCCATGCGTCACCTCGGCTGCCAACACCATCCGCAAACTCGCAAGTTCTCTGAGAGCCTTACACGTGGAATATACGTATTCGAGAATTCCCGCGGTACACTCTCTCCCTTTCCCCTTGCTCGCCGTCATCATTCTCTTTCGGAAACATTCGTCGGTCACCGTTGTGAGGATCTCTGAATTTTTTTTGCTCATCAAATTTCGAAAAATGTTTTTAGGGGACGACTTTGAAAAAATTTACTCTTCTGAATATTTATTGTGCCTGTATATAGGTTTAAAGGTAGTCATCAGGTTTAAAAAGTGTAAATACGTATATATACTTCGGTACACAATCGGAACTCGTTTCTTTGCCTAATGATAAATATCATTTGGAATGAAAAATATTAGGAAAATGAATTACTGACTTTTATCGAACTTACCATATTTTCAGAAATAATTACGCACTTTCGTATAAAATCAACAAATTAATTTCTTTAATAATATGAAATTTTGTTCAATTTACAGAAAAATATCGTTCAACGGTCAACGTTGTTTGTTCGACGACCGAAAATTCGAATTTTCTTCAAAATGGTAAAAGTTGAAAATATAAAAAATATGTTTCAACAAATATATTGTAACGTTGTTAAATTGTTTGTGTTATTTCATGACTACGGTACTTTTTCTTTGAATTTGTGTGTCTTTGTGTTTGGGACTTTTCGTGTATACCATATACTTGTATTTTTTTTTTACTTTACTGCAGTTAGGACTACCTTGAGAATAAAATTTTAAGGGTTCTTTTGAAAGGGAGTTGCTGATGAGAATGAATTTATATATCGAAATAGATGACGAGATTTTCCCTCTATTTACATGATTTTCAGCGAACGATAGTGACATCCAGCGTGACGAATCTCTACTTTTTTGCGTTTCCGCTTGGCCTGATCCATACACTTCACGTTTAGTTTCCCTCGTTTTCCCTCTTTCCCCAGGTCCTTCGGTGAATGATTGCGTTCCTGGCATTATCTATTGTTGTGCCCATTCCATTTAATATTGTATTCCATAGCGCAAACAATGGTAAAATGCGAATTAATGAACTCGATTTATCACGCTTTTGTGGCGCCACGTAGCACGGGAGCGACAGTAGAAACGAAAAGCTGCGAGTCTCAACGGGGGTAACAGTTGCAAGCTCTATTCATCTACCCGCCGTATTCAACATTCAGTTGCCTCGCATCGTTTATAGCTGAGAACGAAACGTTTCAATAAAATAGTTCACAATTTTTTTTCAATTTTTTTTTTCGCTATATGCACGTGATTTCTCGTGATAGTATAATAATTATACCAACTTTCTCTAATATCGAGATTCATCATCGAAAGAAATTGAAAAATAGAACATGACAGGGGGAAAAAATGTGAATGACAGCTGATTCGTGATAAGAACTATAAAATCGATGAGAATGCGTGGTCCAAGTTTTGAGGAAACTGACAAATGCGGGTGAACGTAGGTTTTCAGGGGTAGCTCAAAGTTCCAGAGAGGTAGTATGGCTAATGCGCGATGATTAAACTAACGTTCGCTACCTATCATCCTGCCACGAAAAGCTCGCTCCTCCCGTGCCCGCGTCCTCCGCGATGCTACCGTTTCACGTGAAATTCTCCGGTGAAAGAAGATTAGCGGAAGATCATTCTACAAGCCGCGGAGACTATGGATAAATGAGACGAGAGGGCAAAAATAAATTTTTCGAGAGCTTCCGAAAACGCACTCTGCTTTTTTTATGAGCACACGAAATCATCATTCGGATGAACAAGAAGTAAATAAATATAAAGTTATTAATTTAAATGTACGGAGAGGAACTTTATACGAAAATTTACAATGATTTTTTGTACTGTGTGGTAACAGTATGGAAAAATTTGAGGATTTTTCGCTAAAAAAATTGTAATTATAATTATAAAATGACCAACGTTGCTACATGTTTTGTATTAAAAATCGTATAATGTTATCTCGGTGTATATAAGAAAACGTAAAAATCGAAAAATAAGAAGCGAGAATAAAAAAATAAATAAATGAAAAAAAAAATCGCAAGCGACAACGAAGAAGTTCATCTCGTACGTTATATTCCTGAAGTTCAACGTCGACGCATCCTCGTTTGAAAAGTCACATAATCTCGAGTGATTTACGGCCTCGAGTGGGTCGCCGCAACGCGCCGAACGCGTCTTTTTCTTATTTCTCTCTTCTCCCAGCACCGTTTCGCGAGTTTGCCTATTATTGCCGTTGCTACGTCATCGGTGGATTCGTATTTTTCATCCGTTACCGAATCTTTTCTTCTATATATAAGGGACTTCCTAAATTCGTGTCGATCGAGAGAGAAGAGCGCGTTTAACGATAAATACGGTCGAAGAGCGGAACGTTGTTGTATCGAAAAATTTGCCGCCCCGTAATTTCTTTTTTTCCCTGTTTTTTTCACATCCACCTACAAAAGGCACTGATGCGAGGAATCATTAATCAGGAAAGAGGCAATGAGGCCATCAACGGAATTCATTTGGCTACTTATTCATTTATCATTATTAAACGCTTGCGAGCTCGTGCGTTATTCTTTCCGTTTGTACTTTTCTCCTTCTCTCTCCAGGTGCGTTATTACGAGAGAACGCGTTCTCTCATCTCGTGACTGTCTCGAGTTTCCTAGTGTATGTGCGCGTCCGTGTGAGCATCAATGTTGAAAAGAGAGCTAAAAACAGGCGTTTGCGATGTTCACGGGCTCACGCCTCTGAGATGGGTTTCGTTTCGCGCCTCCGTAGTTACGCGCTTCCACAACCCGTGGAAAAATTTATCACGTTGGCCACACGAGACAATGCGGGGGGCAGAGCATTATTATGCTGAAAAATCCAGTCCAGTGATTACACGCGGATCTAAAAAATATAGGAAGAATCCTGGGAAAGGAAGAGGAAAAAAATGGCTACGAGCAGCAGAGAATCAAGAACCTTTTATTTTCATGACCCCTTTTGTACATTCTTTATTAAGCAATGTTCCATTTATTAATCGCTTCCTTCGCACTCGTTCCCTCCGGCTGTTTCCTGATGACAGCCGCCCGTCTCTCGCCCGCTCGAGCGAGACTCGAGTCTCTCCGCGGGCGGATACACTCGATGAAGCCAAAATCAGACGCAGAATTATAACTCGTGCCCACAGGATCATCACGAGCCTGTCATACCAGCTCTTCCGTGGTATATACTTATTTACAAACGGGCTGTACGCATCTCTCGAACGCACACGCTCGCCTTGGAGATCAGCCAATTCAAGTCGTGCTTGTCCGCGTCTCTCATAGTATTTTGTAAATTACTCTTCCTCGCTCTCGCCTTATTCACGCGAAACCTGCTCTTCGTCACGGTTATTGTCACAATTGTATCGCGAAAGGACAGAGAACCGAGCAATTTTGCTGTCGCATTTAAATATACACGCAATTGAACTGTCATTTTGCAAAAAAGAATTAATACAAAGAATCTTTTTAGCATGCACTATGGAATTGATACGGAAAAATATAAGGCCAAGAGTTCGAGTCTTTGAAAAATCGACTTTTTTACTCTTCGACATGCCTTGGACAAACGCGCGGGGATGAAATTGACTTGATCGTTTCACGATACGGTGGAGGCGCTCCGTAGTGGAAAACACATGCTGTCGCACGAGAGCCTGCAACGTGTCAACGCCGAGATCTTTTGCCAACTTTACCAACTAATTTTCCGCTTCCCAGAATTACATGATTTTCCGCTAGCACGAGTGTACGGCCAACTTGGGACATTGATTTTTCTCTTTTTCTACTCCTCGTGCGCGTCGTTTCCTCATTTTTCGATGCTGAGCTTTGCCCGAAAAATTCTTTCCCCTCTGCGTCGTCAAGCTGACTGATCCTGCAGAATAAAGAAGTTTCCGTGACGCAACGTGTCCGGGTATTTTTCGGAGCATGGCGGACAAAAAGTTTCTATCCGTTTGGATAAATTTATTGGAGCGAAAGAATCTGTATCCGATTTTTTTCCTCATTCTTTTCACTTCGTGGGAATGCATGCAAGAATTTTCTGTGGTAAACAGATCTTCTATTTATCACAAATTTCCTCGAGAAAAATTCGCGAATCGTCAAAACTTTTCGCTTCTTCATCGTTGAGCAATTGTCTCGTCGAGCGAGTGCCGTCCGACGAGTCTGCCACAAATATTTTGTTAAAAGACGCAAAATACCGCAAGCTTTTCGTATTTTCCAGCAAAGGCTGCGAATAAATTTCAATTTTTGAAGTTTCTCAAGCATCGAGGAGATTTTTTTGCCGGAGGCGCGCAGCGTTCATCGCGTTACATTTTTCAAAAATTCACGAAAAAAATAATACGAATACAAGAGTGGATCCCAAAATATTATGTAAGAATAATATATGGTCATTTATTATAAATAATATACGTATGTCTGGATTAAAAAATATATAGGTTATTTCGGATTTTTATTCGAAAATTTTTATTTTTATCTCCACGTATTCAATCAAATATCAGTATGTTTATAAAAAAATTTTGTTTCGATTTTCCACGTCCTCAAAGAGTTTCGGAAAATATATCCTTAAATTTCATTGCGTAAAAAAGTTATTTTTTGAGCGTCCATCGTTGAATTTTTCATTGAACGTGTTAAAGATAATTTTTTGCAGTTTTTCCCACATCCGCAAACCGGTTCACGATTCAGGAGGACACGTTCCGACGTCCTAGCTCGCAAAAATCTCAAACTAAAGCGTAACGAATTCGAGCTTGAGCGACGGCTGACGGTAAAAGGGCTTTTTTCAATAGGACCGGGCACGTCGGATATTCTATAGTTCGGTGCGTGTCCGAGGTTTCTTACAAGGGTTGTCGGTTATGCAAAATAAATGCAAGCGAGAACGTTTTTACCTGCTCGCCCGGAGGCTCGCGTCGCAAAAATGTGTATCACCCGAGGAACGACCTGCTCCAGAAAACAGTGCACGGTGGAAGGTCAGCCGATGGAAAAATTTGGACCGACGGGCGAGAATCCTTCCGCTGTGGTTTTTAGCCGCAAGAATCCCAACAAGGAGCCAAGAAAGGAATCCCCGCCGATCTTCAACGAAACGAGAGAGATATACTTTTGTTTACCCTTTTGATTTACGGCGTTCCGGAAGATCCTTTGGCCACTCGCAGCATCGACTTCTCGCCGTTTTCCTAAGCCCAAAATTGCGAGATTCAAGGTTACGGTCGCTCGCGCTCTTTTTCTCACCTATCGGCTGACGTATGCAAAATTTTCGGCTGAGCGGATGTACCTGAGATTCCTCTCAGTTGAGAATCAAGTGCGCGGGTGGATGGACGCCTCGCTGATGGACGATTTCTTCACATCGTACGAGTTGAGAAGAATTTGCAACGGGAAGAAAACCATGTCTTCGCATTTATTGAGGTTATATTTGTGACTCGAGGTGAAGTTTTTCTTTTCTAATATTACTTTTTACCGCGCGTTCGAGATAATGATACGCGGATCCCGCGGCTTTCGTGCATCGCGCGTCGCTCTGAGCAAACACGCTCGATGGTTTTTCTCTTCTGACCGCCGTTTCCACATCGTGGTTCAACGACTCCGAAGAAAGAGTCGCTTTTGTGTGGCCGAGGCTATCGCGTGTGTTAAAGCTCGCGGTGATATACGCTCTGCGAATGAAGAGCGGAGAGCAAAAGGAAGCAAAGCAACCTCGAGCAAAATGATCGATTGAGCGTCTCCGGTACGGATTCTTCGGGTTCCTGCTGCTGTTATCATTTCTTGCATAATCGGGAACGTCGTGAGCGCGTGCAAGTCGTGGAGAAAGCAGAGCGCGCTTCCATCCCCATCGCTATACAATAATATTTTGCAGTTGATTTTTCGAGAGCCTCCGGTAACGCTCGCTCGATTCGCGAATCGACCGTGACCGTTAGACACATTTTCCGCGATGGCACAGAAGCGCTCTGCGAACGGGACAATCCCCTCGTTCCCTCGGACACAAAAGCTTCAATAAAAAGAATCTCATATCTTATTCTCGTGCAAAACCTGTTCTGACACGAACAACAGCAAACATGCGCCAGAGAAAAATTAGTCCAAGCACATATATTTCAAATACAAATAATCCAAGCAGACCAAGACTTTCAGCTCGACGTTTTAGAAATTATATCCTCTGGCTAATATTATAGTCGCGACTATCATTATTCAACGACTCATTCTGACTTGACCTTCTGATGCCTTCGTTTTCGAATTATATATTACGCTCTGATTATTTCAATGTCGATTAATCATCATTTTTCCTTTTAATTTGTACACCTGAGTAAAAATGTAAACAAAGCTTTAATCTAATTTATTTTGATTGATAGAATTCGGAATGTGTTGAAAGAAACGATTTTTTTCTCGCGTGTGTTGAAATTCTAGCCGATATTGAATTTGAATATCTGGGTGACGAGAATTTTGATCTTTTTTTCGACTGCAGAAATGACTGTATCGATAACGGAACTTGAACGGGTCCTGCGCTATATTCTCCATAGATAACACGGATACGGGAAGTCATATTTTGGCACTGCTATCCATCTTCCGGCGGCGGACAGTTACCCGATTGTGCCGACGCTTAACTCTCGCCGCGTTCGTAACTCAAACATTTCCAACGATTCGGAACATCTCGCATCTCTCGATTACCACTATCATCGTTTTGTAATATTTCATCGTCCAAGTTCAAAGGTCTTCTTCGTAAAATGTCATTGGTGAATTTAAAAATCCATTTCCTCCGATCCTGCATGTATGAATAAAGATCATGAAAATTTGCAATTACAAAATTCGTCGAGTCTCAGAGGGTAGCAGAACTTTTTTTAATTCTGTGAAAATTTATGTTCACAGTTTAACTATAGACACGAAAAGTTCTTAAAATAAGAAGATATAACTTTTTTGGCTAGTAGTTTATATTATTCCCAGACGTATGTCTATATTTCGTACAGAAATAAACTCCTGAATCATCTTATTTGAATCCGTTCGATTCAGAGATTCTTGAACTTGTAAAAAATATAAGAGACGGCGAAGAAACAAATGATCCGACGGAACTCAATTCCCTCGATGACATTGCCAAGCGTACCAACAAGCCTCATTCATCATTTCCGAGAATGCAAATTGATTTGGACGTAGTATAATATTATTTATCATTAAGTCTCGACTTTTGCGTTGTCGGAATAACGAAGAAATTAATCGGCTGGGAGGTCAGTAATCTTGATTCAAATTGAACGAAGATCATCGTTGCATCTATCCCCAGTCTCAATCGAACGTATAATTCGACGATGATTAATATTAAATCTCGCGTAAATGCGAGGAATAAATGCATTTCCTATCGCCATACCCAGATAGACATTAACGATTTTTTCCCTTTTTACCTCTTTTTTTCGTCAAACAAACCAGAGTCGAAGCATATAAAGTGATTCAGTCTCGTCACGCGATTTAACAGCAGCGATTTAATCGACGTTTCCCTCAAACCCTGCGGCGATCACGAAATGTGCTTAAAAAAAAGAGAGAGAAAAGCATTTCATACATACTTGTGAAAAAATGACAGACTCTCCTCCGTAGTTTTGTCTTATCGCACGTGACGCCCCATTTTGTGTCAGAGAACTTTTCAGACATTGCGTACGCACTCTTTGCACCAGCAATATTGTTCCATAAACACATTCCGTGCTCATAATTAGAAGAATTACAGATATGATTTATGCGAGTTGAACACGTGGCGAGGATCGTCATTTTGCTCACGCATCTCCCCGACCTTCTCTCTTCTTTTTATTTTTTAAGCGTTTTTTTAATTCTTTTCTCGTAGAATGAAAAATGATTTTTTTGCATCAAAGCAATAATTTTAAAACTGTCTTGAAGTGATTTTTTTAAGTGGCAGTTCAGACTGGATTCATACATTTTAGCCACTTTTATCCTGCCGATGATTGACACGATGGTGGAACGAGATACATGAATAATTTCACACATTTTTCATATTTATTTATTCGAGTAATTTTATTCGAAATTAAATTACAAAAAATTGCAAAATAAATTGACAATTTATAATAAAAATTTGATATTAATTATCAAGTGAATTTAAGAGAAACGGTCAAAGTTCTGGGTTCATTTTTTCATGTAGGATCGACGAAACTTTGAAAAGATCGCGAGAGCGTTCCAATGGTGGCTCGAATGGTCCTCCAGCCAGCGAGACGCGACGGCCGACGGGCGATGGCGCGCTTCAACAACTTGCACAAAATTTTTTTTCGCTACGCAAGATATCTTGCGAGTCACTATGAAAAATCGTCGTCGAATTTCAACGCTCCCGTCTCGTTAGAAAAATAAAAATATGTCGAGGAGGGCGCGTTCCGCACCTTCAGTTTACGACTGTTTCAACGAAGAGATACGACAATTCTATTAATAAAGCCAAATAGTGAGAGAGACTAAAAATTTTGGTATTTCAGTTTCGTATCGAGGCTCCTCGCCCAGTCAACTTTTACAACTACGAAATTAATCGTCTCTAACTTTAATACGAAACGGAGAAGTAGACGCGAATGAAAGATAATTCTCTTCAGACTGAATTTTTTTAAATATTTTTTTTTTCATTCCATCTATGCAAAAGCAATTTTTTCGACTAATTCAGTCTTCTTGATCTTGATTTTCGTTGCGACCAGATCTCAAGGATGTCTATTAAAAATATCAATTGAAAGAAAAATAAATTTTTCTTGAATCGTAAACAAAATTGGAAAAGCTCCCTGCTACAAAGTCCGTACAAAAAAACATGCTCTTATCGACTTATTTTTTATGAAAATAGTATTTGCAATTGAAAATGCGTTTCTTAATATAGAGTATCTTTATTTTAAAAAATCAGTTGTTTTGCATAAAAGTGAGCCTTTATGAAAACTGTTTCTTATATAAATTAAATATTTTAAGAAATTTAGGATTAAGAAAATTGAGGTTATTACGGGTCTTTCATTGTATTAACTCGATTAAAGAGGTTTAATATTTCTAAAAGTCAAACTCTCATTAATTGCAATAAATAGCATACTAAAAAAATTATGAAAAAGTATTAAACTTGGCTTAGAAGATATATTTAATTCTTGTCAAAATTCACTTACTAAAAGGAGGTGAAAAAAATATTTTCAGATGGGACAAAGAGAGTGAAGCAGCAATTTGCACCTTAAACGTGAAACGCGGTTTACGAATATGCGAATATGAAGTTCGAACGAGAGATTTACAGCCGTGGAATTATTACGATTGAATTTTCTACGCGTAAAACGTTTATCAAGGAGATAACTAGCGGTTGCCAGGCCGGGGTCCACACGCCGTCCCGTCGGTTTCACTCGTTATCGGACACCAGAGCGCGCCTCATCTCTTTTGTGACGAAGAAACGGAGCGTATCTGTTACACGCGAAGCTGCAGCTGCAATTCCAGTATCCACAAAAAAAATGAAAAACGAGGAAAAAAACGTACGCGCCGAATAAAGAAATAAAAGAAACAAAATTGAAAATTTCGAACGCGTGTGAAATCTCACAATAATCCAAAATGACAAATCGCGAATTTTCCTTTTTTCTTCCTCACGCGGAATATATTTCTCGCGATGACGCGTTTAAGGTGGGAGTATTTGTTCGGCAAAGGCGAAACGAAAGAGTCGCGAGAGAAAAACAAAGAGAGAGAGAGAAGCCGCGATTGCGTGTACACAGAGGGCGTGCTTTTGCCAGCATGGAAAATATTCGCATTTTCGTAGGGCTCGCGTATACAAATGTGCGTACATCTATTAAGACCACTCACGGTGGTATCCTATACACAGCGAACCCTTTTCTCCTCTCCTATTATTCGCTCGTGTGCGTGAATTTGTACGAATCCGCATGCACGACGGGCCTGGGTTGTGTGCTCGAAATGAATGCCCCGTGACGTGGCACCGCGACGCTGTCGTCGGAAGCCGGCTAGCGAAAAGTGAAATATTCCCGTCGTATTTTCACGTGTGCACCCCGCGCGAGCACACACCCCCGTCGACAAATGGTTTTGGTGCGTCCGCGACGAGTGCGCGACGCCGACGCGTCTCGTTTCCCGAGCTGCTCCCGCGCTTCCCCTGCTCACTGAGTTTTTATTTATCATTCTTCGCTCCCGCTCCCTCTGCTTCTTATCCTTCCTCTCGTTCTCTCCGATGTCAAAAAAATATAACGTCAAATACGTTACTCGCTTATCAATTACCTCAGGCATAGCTCGCTCCGCGCGCGGGCTCGCCCAAGTTTTCGTGACACACACCTTTTGGAAAAGAAAAGCATCCCGAGAGATGAAAAATCGTCGCTCCGAACCGGAGTACAAGAGAGAGAGAGCGAATAAAATATTGGCCTCGATTTCAATGCCGGAGAAGGCATCGGTTTCTTTCGCCATTTTTTCGCGCCGTCTCTCTGCAGAATTTTCCTTGAAAAAGTTGGCAAATTAAATGAAATCATCGACAGTGGTTGGATGACAAAAAAATTTCCATTCCCCAGAACGAATCGCTCTTTACTGTTTCTTTTTTTCCCAACATTTTTTCTCCCCGGCGCAGAAAAATTGCTCCAATTGGCGAATGAAAATTTGATGAAGTGCGTCTCGTTGCGACATAATAATGCGATATACGTCAGAGGAGAGAACACGAGACTCAATTACAAAAACGAGCCGAGTCTATTAGAAACTAAAATTGCTACCGTTTACCGTCGAGATTAGAGGCATCAGGAAACGATAACATATCTTATCATGTCGCGTCGCCGGTCAATATAAAAAGTCACGATAATAATACACGTCGTCTCTGATCGCGAGAATGAAATCCGGAGCTTGTATTTATGTACGTAAGGAAAATGGCCAAGTACACGATGCTCCAGTTATTATCATCGAATCGCTGTCTTATAATTTATACCTTCTAGCGTTTAAGCGAACATACTCTCTGGCGAGTGTTCTCATATATGGAAGGCTAGACGATGCTGGGAAACGCTTCACCCAGGAACGAAAAAAACCGCATCCAGACAACCCGATAATTCGTATTGAGATGTCAGTAAATCGTTACGAGATCTGGATCGAGCGAATAATCGATTCGACCGTGATCGCGTTCGATAAAGAGAGCGCAAAGAAACGCGAAAGAATAAGGATATGGGAGAAAGAATAAGACAAATCGCGCTTAGCTTGGCAACGAGAACAATCAAACAGAGTATTTGGTGCGTCCTTGAGAGCCGCGCGAGGAATGAAAGAAAAATGATGGATAATTTTGAATAAAAGCAAAAGAGATGAGCCGCAAAAAGGTTACACAATGCGGGAATAATAGGACAACGATTCGGAGATGTCTCATCGCCATTTTGAGAGGAGCTCGGGAACGAATACAGACGCGGCGGACGTAAAAGTGCTTTCACGAGGCTCGAGAATACCGAGGGGCCAACTTGTATGGAGAAAAGGAGAGAGAGAGAGAGCGAGAGGAGGAAAAAGCAGGGGAGAGATAGAGGAGGCGGGCTATCGAGAGGTCGGAGCCTCTCTTCCCTCTGATGCATGCGCTCAGCTTCTGTCTCTCTTTCTCTCTCAGGTTTCACAGAGCATATCGTGGTCCAACAGAGCCGGTGAGTCGAGAAGAGGAAGAGAATAAGGTGTATGTATAGAGAAAGAGCAGAGAGAAAGACGCGTGGTCCTGCGAGGCTCACTCGGACTCTCCTGGCCAGCCTCCGGTACGTATACTCCGTGCTTGCCTCGAACGAGATGGAAGGAACGCCCGAGAGCGAGGGAGATGGAAGCTGCCAGGGGAAGAGATGGATCATCCATCGCGGTGGCAATGAATCATGGGAGCAGCGCTAGCTGCCGGCTAGAGAGCAACGGCGAAACCCCGAGGCCTCCATGTGGATTCTCCTCGCTTTTTCGAGCAGCGTTCAGAAGGGTAAAACAAGTAGATCGGGAATAGAAAAAAAATGGGAAACGCTCCAAAAAGATTTTCAAAGGGAAAATAAAGAACGAGGGCTCAGATCGATCATTTCGACGAGCGAGTGACGTTTCACTCAGCTAATACGAAATTACGAGAGGGAATGAAGAATCCTCATGTTTTTATCACATAATTATCGTGCCCCTGGATTTCCATAATTAATGACCGCGGGAAATAACCCTTGAAAATGCTTCGGAGGGGTTAATGATAGAATGACATGGTCGATGAGCATTTCTTGCTTTTCCTGACACATCAACGAGAATAATGAGAAGCGTTGATGCTACACGAGAGGGGGACCGAGCGGGAAGTAGAAATTGTGATTCAAGATCGAGTTTCTACATCAACGATAAAGATGGTGACGGAAATAAGGGAGATATCGGGCATCGCTTCCTCCGAGGCTTATTATTGTGCGGTGTTGAGACTTTCCCTCTTTTTCTCGCGTCATATCGGAGTAACGACTTCACTCCGCACGGATCCTTAACGGGGATAATTAACGCCGTTGGATGTTTCTCATCAGTCAAGCACCCGGTGACATATCGCGAAGAAGAGAGCTATCATCGAGCAATTCTCGCACTTGACCTTGATAGCTCGAACCACTCGAGAGCTGATTTTTTACATGTGTGCGATATGGATTTTTTACCCTCCCGAAATTGTATACGCAATGACCTATGTGTAGAATAATAAAAGAGCTCTTGAGGTTATTTACGACATCGAGTGAGCTAAATTCTTGGAGGAAATAAGTATGGCAAGAGTCTCTGGAAATTTGCATTTTCTTTATCCCCCCAAGGATATACGGGAGCAGGCTTTTCTTTCTTC
This sequence comes from Cremastinae sp. A BG-2022a, assembly GCA_030522545.1. Lineage (NCBI taxonomy): Eukaryota > Metazoa > Arthropoda > Insecta > Hymenoptera > Ichneumonidae > Cremastinae sp. A BG-2022a. The sequence continues at coordinate 62,626 of JAPYYW010000089.1, read as the reverse complement.
GAATATGTTCCACTTTCGCTCGACCTCTTCTCTCCGCTCCAGTTTTGTCTGTCACCGGATTACACGCGTGGAGAAAATTTCGTGAAACCGTATACGTTTCTCGTGTAGAATGAGAAAAACGGTTTATTGCCATTGAGGTTTGGCTACCGGGACTCTCAGCAGATTTACGAGGCGATCGGAGTACCACGTGTGACGGACAATTGGACCCAACCATTAGCAGCGTCTACACAAAACGGCAAACCCGAACTAAGAGCGCAACGCCGACGAGTAACCACCCAGCGGTTGTAAAATTTCTCTCAAAGAATATTTCTGACCTAGTTACGTCGTTACGTCACGAGAGTGAGGTCTCGAAGGGCTCATAAATCCTCACCGGGAGCCTCTTCTGCCGGCGGTCGAAGACCGACAAGCGCGCTTTTATCCAAAAACTTTTTTCCATGGGCGATCCCCGAGGAAAAATCTCACCCAATTTCTTTCCGAGAAAATTGATATGAAATTTCGCCAAGACGATGAGAATAAGAACTCGATTTAATTTTTTACACTGCGATGGTTTATAGATGTTGAAAAAAATGATGCCTTTTGCACACACTGAAAATGGAATCGCGGGGGAGTAATGCGGAGGAGAATCAAGGTCGCGTTTGGAGGCGCGCCCGGTGTGGCCGTGTAGAATTATAGTCGGGAGGATGAGTAGGAAATAAAGGAGGAGCGCGCGGTCGTAGGAAGAGTGTGCAGAGTGTAAGCAACGAGAAGGAAGAAAAGCGAGAGAGAGAGAGAGAGAGAACTCGTTGCAGCAGCAGCAGCAGCAGCTCGCGGGCGCCCGGTAGCCAGCGGCAGCAGCAAGTGGCTCGTACGTCAGCCGGTGGCTCGTAAACGTCAGCGGTGGTGCTCGTAAACGTAAACGTGATGCTATAAGGGGGATTCACGCTAGGGCCGGGGCGAGAGGGTGCTGAACGAGTGGCCGTGCCGTCGCATAACCGCTCGAGCTCCGTCGGAGCAGCTTCTATCAGCGAATAGACCGCGCACGTATCCCCAACACACTCGCCGACTTTCTTCGGAGAAAAGGCGCATTAAAAAATGGCAGCCGAAATCGCGAAGCTGCGTATATCCGGAAAACAAATTGAAACTTCGTCCCGATTGAAATCTCCGGATGAGATTTATCGCGGCTCTTTCTTCTCTCCATGCACACACTCTCCTTTCTTTTTTATTGTAGATTTTCACGATAGCGGCGAAGGTGTGTATACGTTTTATTTATTTTTTTCGCATTCATAAATTCACAAGTGTATGAAGTTGCTGCAGGAATTTTGCGATGGGAAATTCTTTCTATTGGCGATGACTTTCTCATTGGGCCATAATAAGTATTCGGATGGTTGAAGTACCGCGGCGCCAAAAGATTTCTTTTTTTTTTGTTTATCGATGCGGAAAGAAGGAGGAAAAGAATAATCTTCGGAGCTCGAGAATATGCGAGGCAACGGGGAAAGAATTCTATGTCCGCGAGAAGACTTTGTTCGCCGCTCGTACGCGAGCCTACGCGCAAAACCTTTCGTTAAATTCCACGGCGAAAGCATTAATCGAGCTTGTTCGAGCCGTCCGCGACTCGCTTAGCATCCACCAATAATCGGTTTCCAGAGGGCTGCGAAAATAATTCCTCTCGCCCATGTATATATGCTCGCGCGGTTGTTTGCTCACCAATGGAAAAATGTCGACAAAAAATGTTCATCGCTGAATAAACGAGATTTTGTCGAGCCAAAATTCGCTTCGGGAGTGTATAGTAAAAATTTGCATTTTTTAAATAAAGTGCAAAATTGACAATTAACCGGGATTGCGGATTTAGCCGATGCAAGGTAATGAGACTTCTGGTGATTCGAGGACGGGAGGATAGAAAGATCGCGAAGCGTATGGATGAGAAAAAGGGTAAAAAGAGGAAGGATATCTCAATCGACGATAAAAGCGGCGTGCACGTGGCAATAATTTGCGACGACGAGAGAAACGTGGAGGCAGAGCGCGGCGAAGCCTGCGATGATTGCGTGGCGAGTCTCGCGTATATCCCGGCTTAACAAAGGCCCCGTAACACATGTACGGTGTATGAGATGCACGTGAACTTGCAACCGAGCGAGGGGAGAAGGATGGCGGCGAAACGAGAACACATAAGCGAGAGAAAATGCCTAAAATTATAATAATGATTCACAACGGTTTTCAGTTAAGACATTAGACGACGTGTGTAATTTTGGGGTGAAAAGCAGAATACGTGAGGCATATACTGTGCCCGAGAATCGATTTCACGCCGTAGCGGCATCGTCGAGCTGACTTATCGCCATCCCTCGCTTGGACCTTCACGATCATCGCGATATAATAACTTTAATACGTATTATGCAGATGCCGATACCAAGACGTCGTCCACGAAAAATGTTATCTCTGTTCATCGTCGACGGGATAATCCTCATTGGATGGAAAACACTATACTTTTGCATCAAAGGTTGGAAGAAAAGACGACTCTCGTCCGGCTGGCTGCCTCAGGAAGTCACGAACGATGATGTCTTCATTTCAATCATTTTATTTGAAAATCGGCTCGAGGTAATCGTTCTTCCCCTGCTGCCTCATCGCTGCTCGATCCGCCGTTCTCCTCCTTCGCGAGCCATCGGAAGAGTTTGCTGGAACTTCCCACCAGTGGCAAGTCGAACGATCGCGATGAGGAAACTTTTTTCAGAAACAATTGAAGCGTGCAGAAACGTTTTACAGCTGTTGAGGATCGTTATTGCGAATTTCCACCGCGGGAAACAAAGCCCGGAGAAACGGAACTTGGCTCGCGTGGATGGACCCGACGCGTCGGGAGATCACCACCATTTTTTAGTGTTTCTACCCCTGACCAATTTGGCGAGTATAAGATCGTAGGAGGGACCCGGGTCCTCCCTGGGGGATGACCAAGTCGGGGAACAATTTGAGCCGGCGAACAAGCGCAAAAGTGAATGCTGAGAGGAGCAAACGACGAGGGAGATGTTAAAGCCTCGAGAATACACGTTTCGTGTATATAATAATAACAATGAAGATGAGCAAAAAAATATGAAGACCGGTCCCTACTTTTTCTCCATATTATTTTTTTTTTAAATTTTTTTTTCATCAGGTGGAGGGAGGTAATGACGCCGCGAGAGGTCTCGCACGAAATTATACCCGTCGATAAATGAATAGTTTACGAGCAGCTAAAATCGTTTGGATAAAATATCATCCCGAGTTTTACGAGATGCGAGGGGGGAAAAGCATGCTCGAGCACGATCGCCCGTTCGTGCCTCCTCCGGTTCATAAAGCGAGGTCTAAAAGTGTTCAAGAGCCTCGTAAACCGCACGAATACGTGACAGAGCGGAGAGAGTCTTGTTCTTGAATAAACGCAATTCACCGAATTGCCGGGGCAGGATAATTAATTCTATCATTCGGTAAAGAGTCGACGATGTACGGGTGAAAAACCTGAATCAGAGAGCGAATCTGTTGTTGCGCCGTGAAATTTCCTCGGCTATTTCGCGGCGCGTACGTGCCCGCGTACCCGTCTCGGTGGCGTTAAATGAGTACGAACAGCGCTCATCGGCAGCCGGGAGGCCCTCTGCCAAGCGAGACACGAGAGAGATCGCACCGCGTAGGAAGAACGAGAGATTGAAAGATGGCCAGGAGAAAACCCGCGGTAAGAACGGCCAAGAAAGTGTATACAACGGGCAACAGAACCGAAAACGAATCGAGCGTTGGATGCTTGATGGACGTGGCGGGTGGCTCGTTATGGTCCAGCCTCGAGACGACGAGGCAATCAAGAAGGATTCTTATACCGCGCGGAGCACCCGACGTGTCGCTCATGATGGAGGCCCACCCTGGACAGCCATCGATCTGCCTCGCCTACTCGCTCGCTTGTTTGCTCTTCACCTTTCCATTTCGCTCATCGTCCATTCCTACAAGCTGATTCAGAATAATCCGGTAAACCAGTTCTATCCTAACAATTTTCGCTGTTATATAAAAGCTCTATAGCAAAGTATGAAACCCAGCTGCAGCTAAAGTGGTTCGCAAAAAAGAAGAATATGAAAATGTGAATATTCTTATAGAAGAAAATATCGAAAGTTTTTGACACGCCGGCGGAGAGAGTGGGAATAAGCTCTTTTCCGGTAGCTGAGAGAGAGAGAGCCAGCAAGCAGTGTCCTGATGGATGACAAATGACTCTGCGGATCGTAGGAAGGGGATGAGACGGGGTTCTTCCTATACGTGATCAAGCTTGGTCGCCTCGTGACGGTGTGAGAGAAGACGAGATCGGGCCAAGTGTACGTGTATACAAGGCCATCAGACATTGCCCGGTGGAGGCATCAGCTTGGCGAGGGACGAGAGAGCGAGGCGGGGGGTTGCAGCGTTCGCACGTAGCTGCGCCAGCGATGCTCCTCGAGGGCTGTGTAGAGGATATCGCGCTCGTGTAAGCGAGAGGGAAGAAAAGCGTCGGATGAGAAAGGCTGGGCAGCAGAGAGGGCGAAGAGGGTACGGCGAACGGCGGGTCGGCGGAGATAAAGTGGGACGTCTGATCCTCCGACGAGCGAGGCAAAAAGATCCTCGCGCGTCGCGTCCCGGGAGACGGAAGCCAGGCGAGGGATGAGGAAAAACTCCCCTCGAACCTCCTCCTTTTCCTCCCGGATCTCGTGGAACGCTCTTTTCCAGAGTCTTTCCCCGCTCATCCTCGTCGTTGCTCACCCTCCTGACCCGCACTCTCATCCACCGAGGCGCAAGCTGCACGGCGCGGGCTATAGACAGTCCGGATAGCGCTCGTGCAGAAAGAAAAGTTCGAAGGGAGGGAGGATCTCTCGTCGTGACTCGCTTCCACACTCCTTTCTCTCTTCTCCATTATTCCTCGAACATTCTTCTTTTCTACAGTTGCACTGCGTTCCTCTTTTTACTCGTAGACCTTCATTTATATTACAATGTATAGATATTGTTCCCGCCGTCCGTGCCATCATTCTTGCCGCGCTCGAGAAACGCTCGCTCATCCCGTCTCTTCGTTTGGTAACTTTTGCCTACGCTTCGCTATCTAGCCTTAACGAGTTCAAACCAATTTTCTATAAATACCGTACGCGTCGATGCTGACGATCAATAATCGCGCGCTGGGGCTGACTGACGCTGATGGCGCGCGTCTTCACAAAAGTCTTGAACTGTGAATTCAAAAAGTTAACGATGAAGCGGCTATATATAGGAATTACCGAGAATCGAGAGACGTACAACGAGACAAAGATTTTACTTCAAAAGAGTCCAGTCACGGTCTCCATTTTTTTTCTTTTTTTTCATGCGAACGAATAACACTACTATCGCTCGCTTCCATTGCGTCCATTATCACAACATTGATGGGATTTCGAGACTTCCGGAAAAAATTCCAGTCGTCTCTATTGCTCTCCCGTATAAATGGATGAGAAGTTTACCGATCGTGTGTGCAAAGGCGAATTTCTGGAAAAGCGTTGCGCGATTAGTAAGCTAAGAATGACCAAGCCACCGGGATAAATCTGATAAGTAGGCGGCGCACGATACCGCAAATCCGCGGATAAGCCCTCGAAGCGTCGAGAGGGCGATGGAGAGAGAAAAAGAGAGAGAGTCTCTACTCTCAAGATCTGCTATACCAACACATCGGTACGTGTGTCCCTATGTCTATACAGATTAGCTCTTTTTCGCCCGGGGATGCTGGATGGAATGCAATATGTGCTCCCGGCATGCCGGAAACCGGGATATAAGCCGAGAACGAACGTGTGAGTGGCGAGCAATGTCTGGGAATAAAGAAATCGCTGTTTCTATATACGTGTATACGGGGGGGCTGAGACGTTCGAGAGAAACCGAAGAAGGATGAACGGCTGATCGAACGTCGTCATTACAAACGACGTGACAATGTGGAACGCGATCTCTTCTGTATACACTATTTTATATATACTATACGTAATATTATTTTATATACATATATACAATATACACGTGTATATTTGCTCCGTGCAGACGTTACGTGTAACGTCGATCGGAGCCGAACGCGTGCTGCCCGTGGCTTCGCCCGGCCATAACAGCATCTCGAGCCGATCCTTCACAAGTGTCAGGCGAGATTGCGAGAGAGCCCCGAGCCATGATACACGCCGCGTTCGACCTCCTCGAGTCGCCGGCACTCAATATTCTTACTGTAAATCGAGCTAATGAAGTGCGAGATAGCCTAGACCTCTCGAAACTTCTATTATTCTCGGAAGACATTAAGATTGTAACAAGGGGCATTGTGCGCCATCCATCCGCGCGTTCGCCGTCAGAATTATTATTTTTCTCAGCGCGATATCAAAAAGAGTCGGGCGGGATATGGCGGCTTATTATTTCGCGAGGATGAGCAAGGGACTCGACGCCGCCATGGCATCTTCTGCTGATGCATCGTAAACGCGTGACAAATACGAACGCAGGGGGGTGACTGACGTAGACCAATTGCTACCCCGGAGTGTCTGCCACCATCTTGGTCGTCCCCAGACGAGCGAGAACACACTACTACCGTGCACATCCTCCGGTCTTCCCGCAACGTTTCGCTGCAGACGGCAGCATGTACGATCTTTCAAACTCACGAACACGCGAGCAGGAGATAGCACACCCGCGTTCTCGCGAGCACAGAGGTTTTCTCTCTCATGACCTCGGGATAAATATCCCCCGGGTCATCCCCCATTTTCTTAATTCGTTTCGTTAATTTCTTCACAACAACGCAGGCTATCGAGAAATAATGGAACGTCAGGAGGCAAGATACGAATGGAGCTAATTTCCGGGGCGAAAAAATTTTTCCGGTGAAACTGCGTGTGCGAGTAGCTCCGGGGACGAAGGAGAGCAAGTTCGCTCGTGAAAAAATGAAGTGAGGAAAAATAATCCACGGGGCGAGCGTTTCGGGACACCGGGTAGGAAGCAGCGTGATGGGAAATCTGTAAGCGAGGCCGCAGGGCGCGGAGGGGAAGGCCGGGATCCGATGGAAAAAGTGGGGTCTCAGGGCGACGGGCGTCATTAATAAAAGTGTCAATGGTGTCAGTGGACTAATGTCGGTAGTCAGTCGCGCTCTCGAGGCTGCGTATATGCCTGCCGAAGCGTCTCTCGTCGTCCCTCCATCCTATCAGAGAATTCCACCCTCTCGGGGCAAGTTATCTTCCAGCAGGCGCAGCTCTCCTCCACCGCTGGGAGAAGAAGGGAAATGGAGAGCGAGAGAAAATGATAGAAAAACGAGGACTATGTGTATCCCGGACCCAAAGTATCTCTTTTCTTCGCTCCGTTCCTTCGTTCTCATCTCTCCAGGTTCTTCGTAACATGTCCCACGAATAACCTGTACACTCGATTCTACGCTATCTTCTTTTTTCCTACCCAACTTTTTCCATCCTTCCATCGTTTTCTTTTCTTATCCTTCCGAGTCGTTTCTCGCGATGCTCTCTTTGTTTATCCGTTTGTGAACAGGATTATATGTTCGTTTTCAGATAATACGAGAGAGAGCCTTCGGTGATATCTTCATCAACGAACGCGGAGCGAGAAAGACCGATTTGAAGAGCTTGACGCCGATAATATCGCGGCTGACAGCAGGTTCTCTCTCTCTCTCTCTCTCTCTCTCGCTTTCTCGCTCGGAATGGAGAAAGAGAAATATGCGTACGCGCGTTCACACTCGCGTGTTACCAACACTGAGATAACGAATGATTGAATATTTGAGGAAATGAGAAGTGGAAAGTACTTAAGGGAGATGCTAAGTAATTCCTTTAATGATGGCAAGATGACGGGACCGCGTGCGCCCTTGAGTGAAACCAGCAACCTCGTCGACAGCTGCAAATGTTTTGCCGCTAGATCTTTTGATCTTCGTACGCTTACTTCCTCCCGGCGTATCCCTCTTTTTCACACAACTCGGGAATATTTCAATTTTCCTAATTTCAGAGCGTACACCGATGAACATTCAAAATACGAGATTTTTTTCAAAGATACAAGGAGAAAAAAAAAGGTATAATTTCAATGATCGAACGTAGACTCGATTCGACAAATTAGCCAGGAGGGTCGGCTCCCCTCGGGTTAAACCAGAAATTTACATCGAGGCGCGATCTAATTTCTTCATTTTATTTTAAATCCTTGTTCTTGTTGCATACTTTTCTCGGAGAAGCGAACGAGAATAGCTTATAGGTGTGCGCGCGAGCGAGAATATAATCCCAGAGGGCTTTTCTCGTAGGATGCTCGGAACACGCGTGAGAGATCGATATTGCACTCGGAGCGGAAAATAATACGAGAGGAAGAGAGAGAAGACGCTTGTGTACAGACTCGTAGACTGAGCGTATACCGAGCGAGCGCTTGGAAATTTGTCAAAGCTGAAGACCTTCTTTGTCATCGTCTCGGCCAACACTCCTCGTCGACAGGTAACGAGAAAGAGAGAAAGAGAGAGATAAGAAGAAGAAAAAATAATAAAAGTTTGCACTTGAGGAATTCGAGTGTGAGTCTAAAAAAGGTTTTGACTAAAAGAATGATGGAAGCGATTGGAATGTAGCGTCACGAGTGATTTAAAAACTTTTCTACGACGAGAAATATCTTTTCTAAGGAAAAAAAAAATTTGAAGCATAAATGTAAAAGTGCTTTCGAGTACTGATATGGTTTATATTATGGCAAGAGAATTTATTGGACGCTGCAACACGCCTTCTCTGTCATCATCATCCACCACCCTATCGCGAAACATCGAGCCAACAGCGCGGAACGCGATCGCTTTCTCTCTCTCTCCCTTTCGCTCGGCAAGTGTACGAGAAGCGATCGAAGAGAGAATTTCAGAGTTCTTCCTTTTCGTTCGCCATTCACCGTGAGCACCCTCTGGGCAGCAAAAAAAATAGTGAAAAAACTGAAGAAGCGAGAAGAGAGTCGATGCAATTCCATGTTCAATTACACGTCGCGCCCGCGGTGAAAAGTACAGGAGTTAAACGATATATGGAACAGCGAGAAACGAGAGAGAGTGAAAATGAGAACGAAAAGAAAAGAAGACGAAAAACCCGAGAGCGATCGCAATTTGCGAGCAAAAAAACATTTTTAAATTAGATAAAAGCTATGTGAAAAATCCTAGCACAATTTTTTTAGGCATTTTATAAATTTTTTTTCTATATTCTGCTCTAGCCCGTCTATCGATAAGATTGCAGAATTGACGCAAGACCGCAAAAACGTGCTCGAGGAACAGCTCGAGAGGAGACGGGAGGTCGTGCAAGAGGGGAATTGATACGCCCGATGCCTGCCGCCGTTGTGGAAGCTTCGGAAGATAGAAGGATGGTCTGAGGAATATCTAATAAGAGCCAGGGTGCTCATCCATCGTGGAGGAGAGAGGGCACCCGGGGGCTGTCACCGTGAGCGTCAGCGTGGCAAAAGGGATGGAGGTATACCGCGGGATGATTTACATAGTAATAATATCGGGTCACCCCGTCGAGAACTTGAACGTTGCGAGGACGAGCACCTTCGAGACTGGGAATATTTTTCTCGTCTCGAATTTTCGTCCAAAAAGCGATGAGAAAAATTAGTCGAACCTAAATTAAAAAACACAGGATGAACAAATCAAATTATTGTTGAATTATTTAGATGAAAAAAAAGCAATCAACTCTTTTACTCTACCCTAAAGTATTAAATTAAACAAATGAAGGAATAATTTGAGACGTTATACGGAAGATATGATCTTTTTACATAACCGTATAAGGCGTTCGATTGTCTACATTTTTTTTTGTTTTCAGAGCCGACGTGCTAAGGGGGGTGAGCAGTTGAAAAGAGAAAGAGAGAGAAAAGGGTACACGATGAGCGATGAGAAACAAGAGACGCTCGGGGCTCGATTAGAATGTCAAAGCTTGGAAACAACAGTCAGCGGAATGAGAAGGAAGAGGATGATAAAACGACGAGGGTCGGGTACAAGTGTGCACGAAGCGAGAGAGACATAATGAAGAGGAAAAGGAATAAACGTGAGAGGAGAATTATAAAACGATGAATATAATAGGGTGAAGGACGGGTGGAAGAAGCGGGCGCGCATCTCGCGCATAATGATGGCGAGACTGAACAAGGAAAGGGTTGTCGAAGTGCGTGAGCCGATAACCGAGGACAAAAGGGGGTCAAGAGTGAGTCGCGATTAAGAAAGGGAATGCCTGAGGTGGGAGCGGGGGATCCCTCTCTCGGTGTGTTCGTGATGATGAGTTCCGCGCTCGGGGAGCGTCATCACACGGAGCCGGTGCTTTTTGACGTCTCACTCGGCCGAGCGCAGCGATGTTAATTAACGAGAGATTCTCCCGGCGTCGCCGGCATTCGTTAGCCGAGCATTCTTTCCTCCTCGTAACTATATGTACGTCGTAGGTGTACACCAAATAAAAAAGGAACGATATGAACGGAGCTCTTGTTTGCTCGAAAGTGCGTAGACGGGCGCGAGAACAGAGGGCGTACGACTTCTCTGGATTTAAGTAAAATGGCGATGAGTGTGGAATGAGGAATTTTACGTGTGTGCTCGCCCACGTGTACGTATCAAGAAAGCGAGAGAGAGAGAGAGAGAGAGAGCTCAAAAAACAGTAAAGACTTGCGGCAAAAAGAGAAGAAGAGTTTACTCAGAGCTCAATCAACGAAGGCATTCATGTAACCGAGTTCTTTATTCTTCTTCTCGTTTCCTCGAGAGTTTTACAAAGACCCGGCCGCTATATCGCTCAGCGTTAAAGAACATTTCGAAACTTTGGCTCTTGTCCGTTCTACTTGTTCATCATTGCTGATGGTACCTCCTTCGATTAGTCCTTCAACTCGAATTTTCCCCGGAATCTTCTCCAGAGGCTTCTTCCATCATCCTAGCAACCGCCATGTTATTTTTCCTCGCGTTTCTTCTCTCTGATTTCCCTCTCGCGTAACATCTCTCGCCCCGGAAACCCGCACCCCAAGTAAACCGTCTGCTTTTTCTCTCCTTTTTTCTCGTTTCTCCGCTCGATCTCAGAAAGCTCGAGCGAAACCTCTATCGGTCTTTGTCCCTTCGCGCGCTTCTTTCGATCGGCCTTCTCTCGGGCCGGTGGCTCCGCGCGTACGCTCTCGTTGCTAAAAACGCGAAGAGGTGAAACGCCGCTCGTGGCTTTACGAAGCTTCGGGAGCGAGAATGTGAGCTTGTATACGCGCCCGAGATCGGCGAGGAGAAACGGAATAGCGTGGTCGGAGGAGAGGGAGCGAGAGAAGGAGATAAAATGCGAGAGGATCCCGACGTCGCCTGACGCGCATCACTGACGCCGCGCGGAGCTGAGATTAATGGCTTCGGACTCTGAAATCCTGGAAAATAAATAGCGAGGGAGCTGGTCGAAGGCAGAAAGGAGAGCTCCGGAGAAAAGGAGAAAGAAACGGAGAAGGAGCAAAGAAAAAAGCGGGGTTGGCAAAGTGGGGCGGTCATGGTATAGAAATAGACTGCTCGAGTATGGAACGATCAGCGAGAAAAAGTGCGACGGAAAGAGGAAGTTTGCCCTACCAACGAAAGCAAGAGTCCCAAGGACTTCTGCCACCATTTCCCCCGAGGTAAAGCGTGTCATGATTATACCGCCATCGCCTAAACCGTTTCCACGTCTCCGTCTCAATATATATTCTTACGCATATTTTCACCAACAAACTTTGAATCAGAAGATATATTATGTAAGAAAAAATACTGAATGTTTTATAAATATGAGGTAATTTTTTTTATTAACCCATGAAAAATGTGTGAATAATATTATTACTGTTATTGTACATACATATATGCTCACATTTTTAGAAGTTATTGAAGAAAAAAATGTAGAATTAAAAAAGACCATGCCTCGGCATAATATTATATATTTTGTAACATGTTTTTTTCAGTATAATCAACAATGGAAGAAAAAAATCAGCCCATTTCTAGCAAGAGCCTCACTATCGGATATTTAGAGAAAAAAATCTCATTTCAATGAGAAAAATAAACGAGACGTAAAAATTTCCTTGATATCTTCTTCACTACCTGAGACAACAAGGGCGTGTATGATCATATGATTTGAATAACAGCAATAAAACACACGGTACTTATGCATTACGGAAATATAATAACGTGTTAATGCAGCGATTATTCGTGCAGAGGAGCAATAAGCTAAACCTGAATACGATTAAATGCTGAATGACCGGGTATACAGAAGTGAGAAAGAGAAAGAGAGAGAGGGAGACCACGGTCTAATTGTTGAGTCGTTTGCATAATGCTCGCTCTGTACAACTGCTCTTCTCGCAGGCTTTACGCCTGCTTCGCCACGTCGCAGTTGGCTCTTGCTCGTATTAAACAAACGTACACGCGTATACGTATATTCCCAACTGTTTGTCTCTTTCTCCTATTCGCATGAATCCGCTACACGAAGTGCGAAACTCGCTAAAGATTAATCGCTAATTCTCGTTTTGGTGCAGCAACCAGTTGCCTTTGAATCGTCGCCGAGAGGATTGGTCAGTACGAAAAACGTCAAGACTTGATATCCAAAGAATGAAAAAAATGTTTTTTTTAAATGAAGAAACAAACATTTTAATCCGATTAATGTCAAATTCGAGTGACACCTTGACGAATTCGCATCAGGAGATTTTCGTGGGAAGAAATAGGTTTTTTATTATTGATTCGACGAAACGTTCTCGCCGCGTGTATATGGAAATCGTTGACGTTACACTGAATTAGACCGCGCGAAAAGATAAATTCGTTGACGGGACAGGAAGTGTGAGATATGGCGGAGAGAAGCTCTCCGGGAGCCCGTGTACACGAACAAATATAAAAATAATAATAACAAAAAAAACTAATATGAGAAGAAAGAAAGGACGTTGGCAGGGGACGAATATTAATAACGTGAAAAAGTAAAAAATGTTTATACTGTGCGTTTGATATGAGAGAGAATGGAAGCAGGGAAAAAAGAGAGGGGGAGAGAAAAAGGGAGAAGGGGTGTGTACAGAAACGGTTGACGAGGGGATCGGAGGAACGTCGTGATTGATCGGTCCCGTCTCAACTGTGCTTCCTATCCCTTCGTTCTTCAGGGTGCGTCTCCCGCGTACGAATGCACGGGACGGCCTGCAGCGATATTGCCACGGCGCAGCATCCAGCCCACGTACGCGGGCTCCGCGGGGTCGGACATCGAGACGAGAACACACCCTCCTCGAAAACAACCCTTGTGCTGCGCACCCGACGTCTCCACGTCTATGGCAAACAGACAACAATCTCTCTTTTGCTCCCTGTCTCTCGCTCTCCTTGGCACGCTACATCGACTTGACAGCGCACCGAATCGAATTATCGTAGACGCTCGATCAACGACGTGTACCCTCCTACCTTCTCAGCGATTTATCCTATTTTTCCCCTCGCTGAAATTTCGACGAGTTTCATAAAAAGCGCGATTATGTTTTTAAGATTTTATTCAATAAATTCACCGAAATAATGGCAATCAACCGTTTCCAGGCGCCATGGTTTTTCATTTTTATCGTATACGTATTTAAAAAATTTATGTATAGGAGAGAGAGAAAAAAAATTTAGCGACAAAGAGGCTCGGGAATTTTTATTCGAGAATATCGAGATAAAACAAGAGTTACCTCGGGGAGGCTATGATTCTCCAAGGAATCCCGTGAGAAGTTTTCTCTCCTTCTTCGGTCGTGCGTCATCTTCAAGAAGACGGCGCACCGACCGAGCCCACAGTCTTGTAAGCCGTCAAGCGAAGTTTACCCATGCTCGACGTGAGTTTACGAAGCGGCCACGATGCTTGTTTCTCGAGAAACTGTGGAAAAGTATGTGTCAGTAAATATGAAGAGAAGTTGGCGAAAATTCGGAGCGACGTGGAAAATTTAGGTTTAGCCCACTATTCGATCCTACATGTTTTTCATGCGGAAAAACGTCAGGCCCGGTTTACGATGAGAAATAAAAAATAGCTGAGGAAAGATGTAAAATAAATTTTAGAAAAATTTGGCAACGCAGGAAGGAACGGGGGCGGAAGCGGCGAGGTTTCTCTCAGCCTGAAAGACACACGTTGCGAAGAGACAGAGAACTCGCGCGCGCGTCCTCAGCATGATAATCCGGATGATATTAGAGGATCCCGCGCGGTGGAGCGATAAACGAACGCGACTGAACCCCGTTTCGCCGTATAAAACGCGTGGGCGGCCGAGATATTGCTGGGAAGAAAAATATGCCGGTCCCGAACGTACCGCGGGGGTTACATGACAACTGAGGAGACTTCACTCTTTACACACATTTTTTCTTCTTCTCTATCTCTTTTATTTTGTCTCTTTTGCTATACACACACGCACACGCAGCTCGTTCGGCCGAGCCAAAGACTGATTAATGAAACGGGAGAATCTTCGACACCGCGCGAGATCCCGGAAAAACTTGTAAATATAATCTCGTCGTGTCAGTCGGATGTCTGGAAGAGCAAGATTTATTACGAGGCGAACGAATTTTCGTACGGGTGACGTACAATTTTTATTTTTTGTATTCTTTCTCGTTCTCCTTTCGGAGATTTATTTCCTCGGGATACGAAGGAAGAATAACTTGAGAATGTGGGTGTGAAGCGGACGAAACGTGATTTACGAGTGATCAAACACGATTTTGGTCAATCTTCGAGAATATAATTCGTTTCTTTTCCAGCCCGCATGTCTCCCGGGATAAAATTTTTATCGGATTTTTCAATAGATCACTGCTTTTCTCCGCTTTCCGGGCTATGATTGCGAAAACGAGAGCGTAATTGTTTTATCAGGTTGAGAAATCTTTCGGCGAGCGATATCTGATGTAGTGTGTTATTCGACGAGGTGGATTTACGAGCTACTTGTCGAAGTATCATATTTCACGCGAGCAACGGAGATCCGCCGTTGATAATTTTTCGCGATCGTGATAAAGGTACGCTCCTCGCGCTTTCCCTCGACGAACGTCTGTATCTTTTTAGCTCCGCTCCGGAGCTTTCGGAGATTCGTGTTTCGTTAATATCGCAATTTTTATGTGAGCGCTCTGATCCGTGCGAGCTGGCGCTCTCCCGGCGATACACGCCGGGTGTGTCACGCTTTGGGCGAATACGGCGCACGTTGTAAAAATTCTGCTTACGTGACCATGTCATTCTCCCCACGCAGCCGGGCGTATGCAGATTCGTCCAAAGCCGAACAAATAAAATTGTTGTTCCTTTCTCCCTCGCATCTCTCTCCGCTCTCTTTTCATTTTTTTCTCTTGCTCCTTTTGTTTCTTTTTTTTTTCGACAAGGCAACGTATGAATGATTCTTACACCTATCCGCTCTCGTGCCACGGACTGAGTCGTGTTCTTATAAATGAGCTTCGATAAATCTGACGTCACGTTAGTTTTACAAGAAAATATTGTATGTTGTACGATCTCGACGTTTCGTGTCTCACACGCTCTATCTTTTAACCTAAATTTCTGGCTCTCGGCCAAAATATTTGATATTGTCGTTACGAATAATAAGATTCTGCTTCGTTGATGTCTTAAAAATATGTTTATCTCGGGTTCTCCGATCTCGGGGCTTTTTCATCCAAGTTGTGCTGGTAAAGCAAAATTGCAAGGGAATGTAAACAAAAAATTGATTTTCTGAGATCTCGTTCTGCATGCGTGCACAAATATTTTGGTAGATCTCAATCTTGACAAAAAAATTCGAATAAAAAGTGGAATAATGAGGGAAAGATTGTAATTTGTGCATGCCCACAACTCGTTTGCAGTGTACTTTGGCGAACTTGAGGACGAAATGAGGGAGAAAGAGGGAGAAGGAGATAACTGCGGGTGCTGGTAAGATTAAGTTGTTTTGGCCGTTAGCCGGCCACTAGAAACTGTCCAAGTAGTCATTAAAGTATCATTAATCTTGATCTCGATACGTTGCAACTGTGTTTTACTATTTACGAGCAAGAATCACCCGCGAGAAATCCATCAGTCACGAACAAGATTTCGATCGATTTATCAGAACGATAACGAGCTCATATTACAATTTTTTCTCCTCCATATTCCGAGGTCACGATTGTGGCTGACTTTTAGTTTTTTTCCCATTATCGAGGAAAATTACCTACACCGAATGTACGAGCCGAAAAAAAAAAAATTCCTCAGGAACTTCCGGCCTTTTCAGAATTTTCGATTGCACTCTCGTGCTCGTCACCATTTTCGTCGTTTCGAACCAATTTTTAGCATTGTTTCACTTCTATTGCGCCACATGTCGCGGTATGGGGCCCGTAAAATTTTCGGAACTCGGCCACAAAACTGGAGCAATTTATGACTCTCTCTCAGGGCAAAATGGTGCAACATTTAGGGCCACCGTCGAAGCTTTCCGACGGTAAAACAATTTTCCCTGCAAGATTTAATGTGTATTAGAGCCTCCAATGATTTCCACGTGTTCTCCACGTTTTGCAAACTGTAGTTTTTATTGCAACAGTCAATTACTTTCCAAACGTGAAAATTGCGCAAAAATACACGGTTTTTTTTTCAAATTCGTCCCAGTACGTGACAAATCGAGAATAAACTTCCATTACACGCCGTAAAATTTACATTTTCTGTGGAGACCAAATATGGACTTGCAATAAAAATGAACAAATAAAGTCATGCAATCTTGTACTTACGAAATTGGTGTTTTTATTTTTTTCAGCACACTTTTCCAGCAAGAAAATTCCTTGGACTTACCTTTTAATGGAATTTTGATGATTTTTGGCTGTGACGACTGAAAAATGATGACTTTTTCAACAGCAAAAATTGATCGATCCGAAATGACCGATTTTTAGCGTAAAAACTGACCGATCGCGCTGTTTTTCGGGCTCGAGGTAAGAAATTCTCGCGGAAGATGTCTGGAGACGGGAACTCGGCAAAAAGCGTGTGTTCCCTTCGAAAAATCGATATGAAATGTTGACGTTTAGTTAGCAATTTTACCGAAGGGGTGCAGCACCTCGCCAGAAAATTTTCTGAAAAGGAGCATCGATGGCCGCATTTTTTGTTTCGTCACGTGAAGAAGAGGGGGTGTTAGATTAGGCTAATGCGATGGTTCCCCGATGAGATATTACTCGGCGAATGGGAGAGCCCGGTCGGCGTTACAGGGGCGTGCCGTACCCTGGTAACGGCGTGCCCGGGGCCACATTCACGACGTGGACTAAGTGCTGGGTGGAGCCCCGTCTAGGCACTACCTCTCTACCCGCGATGGAACCATCATCCTCCTGGCGTCCCGGTCCCGCAGCGAAAGTCCCCTCCGGCTTCGCAAAACCTAATGGCCGCCGTCGCCTCTTCACCAAAACCCGCCAATTTCGAATTTTATTCCAACCTACCGTAACTATTATCTTTTTTAAAATCAGTCGAAAAAAAATTATACATCATTAAATAAAAGTTTACATTACGAAAAAAATTTTAAATTATTTTCGTAATAATAAAAAAAAATTGTTTTATAAACTATATTCTGTTTGATTTATAATGTTTTATTATAAAAATAAAAATTACAATTTTTGGCGTGTTTAAAAAAAAATGTAAATATTTATATAATAAAAAAGAATGATTTATATTCAAATTCAAAATTCAAATTTGAATACAGATTGAAGAATCGATGGGATAGTTCGAAACGTCAATTTTACAATGTGACGACACTGCAGGTTTTCATTTGCATTTGAATCATGGTCGACGGTACGGTATATGTTTCCGTCACTTTTTTTTCTTGATTTTCCAAGCTGACCCCAGTCACCCAGAGTGTAATCACGAAAATTGGATCAGCAACTCGATTCGTCAGTGGAAGCTTCATTTTTTGCCTCGGCCAACGGGGGTGTCGGGTACTTTTTAATTTCGTACTCGACATTCATGCGTATATATATACACGTCGAGAGCCTCGCTCGCCACTTTTTCACCAATCTAGCGCGAGCCAACCCCTCGGAGCGCACCCGGACATATCCAGAGGCATAAATCGAATAAGTTTTCATTATTTAAAATTTGCGCTTTTTTCTCGTCCCTCTTTCCTTCGGAGTGACAGTTCCCGAGCGTGTCTCATCTCTTCCGCATGGGGACCGAAACGAAGCTTTCGGAGAAACACGAAAGTCTATACGCTCGCATATATACATATATATATATATTTCATGAATTTATGAGATGATACACGCGCGAAGGGTTCCGAGTGGGCGATCTGAATATGGCCCGAGATAGGAACTGTCTTCCTCGAGGGAATAGCCGCCAAGTGTCATCGGGACATCCAGCTAATTGCGAGAGTGTTTCGTAACCTCTCTCTCTCTCTCTCTTTCTCTCCATATATCTCTTTTCAGCGGAGCTCGCGAGTTACAGCCCTTACAAGCTTTTGCATTTAGCCTTTTGCCGGCCGTCTCGGTTTCGTCGTCGACGCGGACTCTCGGGATCTCAGGAACCTTCCGGCAAACACGCTCCCGTCCTCCGCCAGGTATACACACGATCCGTTGAAACTCAACTTTGCTTTTCCGCGCGTTGAAACGGACCTTGTACCCCCAATCCCCATGAAACCGGATTATAAATTCCTCGCGAAAGTTACGTCCCTAAATTTTTCATAACAATAAATTGAACCTCCCTTTCTCTCTCTCTCTGCATATTACATTATTTTTTGAGGAGGGCTGAGAATGTTTTGCTATTTTTTTTATTAATAATAAACGCGAACGAAAGGGGGGCTTGTTATTTGGAAAAAACAAATACTCGGACAGGGAAATTCGGAAGGTTCGCGAGAAAATGCAGGAACATTGATTGGAAGAGAAACTTTGGCTTCGCATAGCGGTTTGGAGTACAATGGTGCGAGAGAACGGAAGGGAGGGTGGCAGGAGCGACGTCACGGCGGAGGGTTGTGCGCCGTGCAGCAACAGCCGAGGGTGGGATCGTCAGAGGAGAGTACAGCGGTGAGGACAGGGGGTTGCTATATTATTGATTTATGTCCCTCTTCGCGTCACTATATACCCACGCTCTGTACACACAACTCACAAAAGACGACTATACGTGAATTAAAGCAGGTGAGACAAAATCTAACATTTCATATCCCTTTTTAACCATTTTTCATGGATTAAAAATTTAATGGATTTAATGGATTTCATTTTTTCGATGTTAAAAAAAAACACTTAATTTTTGGTAAAATAACTATTTCGATGTGAAAGAGTTTTCAATAAACTGATTTGTCGAAGTGTAAAATAAAAAATAATTTAAAAATTGCTCATTTTTAATTATCACGAAGTGAAGGAATTGCGAAAATTATTGTTTCTGTGTAAAGTTCGTTGGATCGTCGTCACGGAGGTGAGAAAAGCGAGGAAGGGAGAGAAATAGCGAGCAAGGAAGATGCCAGGAACGTTCGGTTCCGTGCAGCTACGACTTTAGCCGGTATTTATAGGGAGCGGACATGAAATATTGCTCTTTATAGTCTCGCGAGTAGCACAAGTAGGTATTTGCACTCTTTAGAGATTCGTCTCTGGAGTAGGATCACACCACCGTGGGTGCTTAAAGTTGAACAACTCGCCTGTTCGCGCCTTCATAAAGATTCATATCTTAAGCGAAAAATATATATCGCCGATCTTCCATTATCTTGAAACGTTTCAAATATTCAACTAAAGATGAAAATCAATCAAATTGTTTCAATCTATATTACTTTACATAATCTCTGATGTTCATTACATATTTGAAATTTTTCATGGGAAACAATATATCTTTATATTTTGCAAATTTTTAGACTGATAACTCTGAAACTTTATGACGAATCATTTTCTAATAAAATACAACCATTTTTTCATAAATTTCAAAACGACACATGAAAAATATAATCATTTTATACGATTTTTCAAAAAATTTCATTTTTAATTTCCAAAGAAATGCAAGCACTGAAGTGAAAAAGAAAATAATTTGTAGGATTGAGATATCACTGAAAGGATTGTGAGCGCGCCACCCCTGGGCAATACGTTTATTTAATTATCCTATCATCGCGATATACTATAGCATTATAGCGAACACGGACAGGAGAATTTCCATACGAACTCACACGTACAGTGCAAAATTGTTACGTCGTCGTAGAGCAGAATGGTGAAAATAAGCAGGACGGAGCCCGCGGTGTTCGGTCACGCGGGCGAGGGAAAGAGGGTGCGATCTCGAGAATGCAAAGGGTCGGCGGTAACGGCAAGTGCCGAAAATTGATGCATTCTCTATGCAAAATAGCGAGACGACGTTGTCCGCGTTCGCGTGTGTGTATTCGAGAGTGCAACTCGCGCGAGAGCAACACAAAGCCAATCTCGATTCCGAAGCCCCTCGCCGTATCTAACTGTATTCCTCATTCCTATACGACCCCCTTCCATTCTTCGTGTACACACGATCGTACATCCCCCGAATATACCGAGATACCAATGTATCCTATTTTCGTATAAATTTACCATACAACACCTTTCGAGTAAAACTCAAACCTATTCGAATCTTATTTTACGTGATTCCCTAATCACTAAAAATAAACTATAAACATATATCATATTTTTCAATGAATATCAAACAAAACTTTAAACTTTTACGAAGATTTTTAAAATGTAGAATATATTGTGTTGAATGAACAATAATTGGTAATGGCATAGGTTAATTAAAACAATAAGTATATAAATGTTTTTAGAGGAAAAAAAACTATATAAAAAATAAAATAGAAATAAAAGCAGAGAAACGATTTCATATACAGAGTTCGATCGAGCATGAGAGAGCCTTTACAAAGTATATGTGTACGGAACGTCAGTTTAATACGTGTTCTATGCAATTCTATACGCTTCCGTGGATCGCGCTCGTCGGTATATCTTCCGGGCGGTATATGCATAGTGTGTGTATATCTCGGGCAAGAGGTGCATTGTACAGTGCGATTTGAGCGGGCTCGTTTGTGCGCGAGACAGAGGAGGATCGACGCCGCGGTAGCATGCAGAAAGCGGGGCATGAAGAGGGGACGATAACTGTATATATACGAATAGGAGGATATATACATGAACACGGGAGGGAAGGACGAGAGAAACACACCTACTCGAGTCGGAATCGAGCGGTATAGAAGCGGTTAACACTCTATTAACACTAACGACGCTCATACATAACATCTCGCGCGAGCGAGCGGTTTCGCTCACTTCGCGACTCCGGTAAGGACCTCAGGGTGAGAGTGTCGCGGTGGAGGGGCCGAGAAGAGAAAGAGAGAGAGAGAGAGAGCCAGGCAGGGATGGAGGTTGGCGAAGAGGTGGCGGAGGGAGGAAGGTGCACAAACCGAGTGTTGGGCCGCGATGAAAAGCAGAGACTGTAGAGAGAAAGAGAGAGAGAGAGAGAGCTCGTTTGGAATTTATGGTCCGTTAATGGGGGTTACTTTATGCGTTCCGGCGCGTGCAAGCAGTCTCTTCCATTCACGGACGTGATACAAGCGCAGGTGGACGTTCCTCTGCTCTCCTGACGTCAGGCACAGTGACGCTTATTTTACAAGAAAATCGTCCGATCTCTATAATTCTCTCGGAGCTTATCTCTCTAGTTTTTTTCTTTTGTTCTTTTTCGAAGCCTCTTGACTCTCTATCGTGGCGAGTCGCTGCTCATCCGAACGAAAGGCTCGATAAATAATTCCGCATTTACGAAACGTGGTTTTAATACGACCATTTCACGCGCCTCTTCCGTAACCAGGGACCGTCAACGAATCGTATATGGCGGGGAGAGAGGCATAAATCTTTCGGGCCCGCGAGAGGGAACAGCCGAATCCCTGTAATCATGCGACTCAAAAAAAAACTGCCGATCTGCATTTTTTTTGCTTTATTGTCTCTCATTTTTTCGATGATTAAACTGACCGAGTTAAAGCGCTACGTGATCTCCTTCGTGTGGTACTTCTCGCATGTAATTGCTCTTAACGCGTCGCAAGCTTCGGAAAGAGAGAAAACGAGTAGCCGTCTCTCTTATGATGTCCGGTGAATCCGGTAAATTATTTCAACCGGTCCGTGCACGAGGATGCGCGCACTTTCCTACGGAAATTTCTTTTTTCTCTGCTTTATACGCGTATATGTATATACAACGTATAAATGTATAAGCTGACGGCGGCCAATTCTCATATAATAATACAGCAATTTATGGGAGACCGATGACGCTATAATGATGATAATATAGACATCGAAGCAAAAGTGGACGCGAGTAGCCTCGCTCTCTTCATAATATTTTTCATCATCCCTCTTGTATAATAATGGTACAACATATAAAGTAAGATAAAAAATATATACATACATGTGAGAAAAAAAAAGAGAAAGGTAGGAGGAGAGGTCATCGAAGAGTTTAATTTCTTCAACGTCAATTTACGCGTGCAATCGTACAGAAAATTGAAACATCAGCCGTAAATGTATGATCCTTTACTTTTTTAATTTTTTGGAATCTTTCGAAAGAATGTATTTATGAGAAAAAGTATCGTGTATCAATTTTGAATCTGATTTGCATTATTTTCAAATTTACGAAAAAGACTGGAGGAAGAAAAATGTGAGGGTTTACATCGAAAGCTTGGAATTCGTGCTTTTGAAGGCTGAAGTTTCAAGGAGTTTCTCACCTCGTTCTTCCAGGACGTATTCCCCGGGATCCGTCTCGTTGCCTTTCAAGAGTTTGCAAGCTCCGGCGTGCAGGGAGAAGCTTGCGGCTGATGTTCCCAACATCTTTCGAGAGCCAAAAGGGATGACGCGGCCGCGAAAGACTCGAGTGCCAAAGTTCATAGCGAGCGATCCCCTCGTTCGCCAACGTCCTCTTCCTCTCGCCTCTCTCGGCCGGTAAAGTGATAAAGCGCCCATAAATTTTGACCGTGCATTTCTCGCCGGAAAGTACGAGAGCGACCTGCAACACACACAAGTCCATTCATACCCGAGGCAGTCTGGATTTACGACGAAATTTTCCGAGTCGCGCGAATGCGACCATGATTTTTCGACCATATCGTTTATTTTTTTTTCACCTTTATTTCACATATCTTTACCCCCTTTCAACAGTTTCAGTGACTCGTTTATTTTATATTGTTATTTGCTCTCACGACGAAAGTTAAAATTGCTTCTCTGAAAGTAATTATTTGAATGACTCACCTGCTCTCGTTTCTCTTTCTTCGAATCACCTGCCAGGAGCGAGGGAACCAGAATCTCAAATGAGCACGTTGATCCCATACCGGGAAACATATCTGATGACAATCCACCTTGAAATTTCGGATGATTTTTTTTTCTGTCCCTATCAAAAAAATCATTGATACATTTTTTAATTTAATTAATAATCCATCGATGTAAAAATCGAAATTCCCGAGGAATTTTGTTTTTTTAAAAAGAAATGTGTGTAACATATATGTGTCTTGTACAGATCAGAGGTCGGTTCAAATCTTTCGCTGAATGAGAGAGCCCGAGGGAGGGAGGGATGAGATTTTTTCTCCTTTTCTTCTCGTTCCGGCATAGGCGTAGGCTCGACGTTGATGCAGTCCCGGGCTTCTAATTTTGCAGGAACGGAGCGAAGCGAGTGTCTCGTAGGATAAAATAAGGAAAGCAGCACAGCTGTTCGCTTCGGTCAGAATTTCGTGAAGCGAGTCGCGAGAGCTCTTGCAAGGAGAACGAGACGAGAGACGTGGAAACGTTGGATCTAACCTAGAAAGCGAGAAGAAGAAGAAGAAGAAGAAGAAGAAGAGAATAAGAGAGATTGAAAGGGAGAAAAAGAGAGAGAGATGGAACATAGTTGTAGTAGGCACGGTATATTCGGTGTGCTGCAGGGGCGAACAGACAGAAAATCCAATAAATCATCCCGTCACGAGCCATGAGCCAAGGCGGAGCCTCTCTCCTCGTATTAGCCAATAATAATCCTCTCTGAGTTGGTGGCCATCTTGGATTATACAATGGTTCCTTCCGCAGCGATACGTATATAAATGTGCGCGTCTCCTAGATGGTGAACTGGTGTAGCACCCTTTGCTCTGGACCCCCTGCGACCTCGTCTCTTTTCATTGAATGAAAATTAAAATTCTCCCCTTTCACTCAGGCACATTCGCACCTCGCCCATTATTCCACATTAGCAAATCATAAATGAATTTTAATTTACAATAATAAATTTGGAATTATTAATTATAAAGATAAATAATTATAAACAAAATTTTTAATTCTCACACGCACTGACATTTTCACATGGTCTCATTATATCTCTTATTTAAAAAATGAATTACTTAATGAATTTTGATTAATTTATAATAGAAATTAAATGCAGAAATAATTTGTAAAAATCCATATAATATTGAAAACAAATTTGTGAAATCGCGTTAATGAATTTTCAACATATTATTCATATTCAACCACAATTTATTTCTCGTTTCCAAACACAGTTATTATAATTAATGTCGTTATTATTAATATGGACAGACTCTTAAATATAATACAATACGGTTTTTGTTGTTGTTTTAGACTCATCGACATAGTAGCCATTAATACTATTATCGTTAATTCATCATATCGTCATCGTCTTCACAATCTCGCTCTCACTTATTCGTTATTCGTTCTCTCACTCTTTCATTTCCCGATGCCTTGACACGTATTACACAATAATAATAATACTCGCACGCACAGGGGAGAGGGGGTAGGACGAGTCATCCACTCGAAATCAATGAATTACTTTTTTTCTGAAATTTTCCCTTCTTTGTCACCTTTTCCGCTGTACTTGAATCGCAAAAATTACGTAGGTACACGCAGTCAACGTCACACTAGCATACTTCTCTCTCTTCTCGTTCTCTCTCTCTCTTGTGTGTACATTTAGTTTACATACTGCAAGGGTCACTACAAAATAATTATATATGTTTATCCGTACTCG
This sequence comes from Cremastinae sp. A BG-2022a, assembly GCA_030522545.1. Taxonomy (NCBI): domain Eukaryota; kingdom Metazoa; phylum Arthropoda; class Insecta; order Hymenoptera; family Ichneumonidae; species Cremastinae sp. A BG-2022a. The sequence continues at coordinate 37,889 of JAPYYW010000089.1, read as the reverse complement.
TAATCGTATCATATACATATATATATATATTTTTTTTATTCATATATGTGTGTGTGTTTATTTATATATTCATTTATTTATATATCTTCATTTATTTATATCATCTTTTTTCTCTTTTTTTTCCTTTCTTCCACTTCTTTCTCCTCATCTTCTTGCTCGTCGTCAATTAGTCATCCGGTAAGTATAGCGAGTACTTGTATATGCAGCGTCCTCCGGTATCACCGAGAATTTGTTTCCTCTCTTTCCCTCTCTCCGTTTATTTCCTCCGCGCTTCATGAATGAGAGCCATTTATTTTACGGACAAGAGCGTACTCTCGACTCACTCGCGAATCTCAAGTGCGTGCGAGACCGCTCGCGAACGAGTATATATATATTATCCATTCGATCGCCAGCGACTGCGAATTCGTCACGAAATTCATCACGATCGAACGAGATGACGAGAATCTTTTCGCCTTCCCTTGTTTTTTTCCTCGATGTCCCTCGCGGTCACGATCACGCATCCCTATTCATATAATCACGACAATTTCACAACGATCGAGTGTACCATCGCGTTTCGATTATCTTTCTTTCTTTTTTCTTTAATTCTCGTTAACTTCAACTCCATGCCCCACAGAATGCCCCTTCTTTTTTTTTATTCTCCGTTTTTGTTTTCGTTTCGTTTTGTTTTGAAAAAATAAATCATTTCAAGCGAGAGCTTTTTAATCATTTTTCACTGATCGAGTGCAAATTCAACTAGTTTCGAGAAAATACGAAATAAATAAGCTGTGAATATATTGTCATCTCTCTATCTCTCTTTGTCTTTTTTTTTCTTTATTTATGTGGCATTCTTTAATCGATAAAAAATAGCGTCGTGGATCGATAATACGCGCACGAGTATTATAAATCCCCGTCCCTTTATTTTTAGACGCGACACTTTCTTCTTTTTTTTGGATTTTGAAAATGTACCTTCTCACATTATCCAGAGTATTTTTAATCGATACGTTTAATTTTATTTTCGCGTTCAGTTATTAGTTTTAATTATATATTTAATAAATAGTGGCATAATCTTTACAACACACCCGTGCTATTATTTCTTTTTCTTCGTTACTTCTTTTCAATCGGTCATTCTTTTTTTATACTAGAAAAAACAGGTACCTACTTTACCTACGCGGTATCGTATACAGAGTTTATTCGCGGCTCGCGAATTCATCGCAGCAACGTCAGGCGTCGTGGCTGTTCAGAGATTATCCCCGTCGATTACAAAATTTCTGCTCCGTCAGTGTATGCTTTTTTTTCAAATGATGAAATAAAAAAGATTTCGCCTCGAAAAATGTGTATTCTATCGATTTTTGTTTTCTTTCTTTGCCCCTCAACGGCATTCCCGTTTTAATATTCAGTCTTTGTGTATTTTCGCTACAAGAAACGTTCGATCTCGAATATCTCTCATTTTTTCCCTTTCTAAACTTATGATCGATATAAAGGAGGGTGTGGATTTTCTATTCTTTGTTGCTTTATTGTTTCGTTTTTACGTATATCGCTTTCGGTTGATCCTCGATGCCGATAGCTGCACTCATTAGGGAAAAAAAGCAATCGAGGAGCCATAAAAAAATATCACCCTTCACCTCGAGGAGCGAGGGTTCAGGAACTTTTCGGTCTATCCGATCATGGAGCGATCATCTCTCATATTTACATAAAAATACAACAAAAAAAACATTTCGGAATATAAATAATTCGGAAAAAAATAGTCAACGTTGCGTTGTAAAAAATATTTATTACACATGATAATTCGGTGAAAACAAAAGGATAAAGAACATAGGATATGAGACAAAAGGGGAGAAAAAGAGAAATTCCATTAAAAAATAATAATAACATTGATATAATGTATCAATAAATATTACGCAACTAAATAATAATATAATGAGTCCGACAGCTTGATTCGCAAGACGCATTATATTTCTCTTCATTTATATTTTTAATTTTTCGCATTATTATTAATATTATTATTATTATTATCATTACTATTATTAATATTACTGTTAATATTAATATTAATGTTATATTTCGACGTGACGTACACGGGCTGTATTATGTCCCCGATAAAATATTAAATTATGTACATTTTCCGCTAAAGCCCCGCACGGTGATAACCTTTCTTCGATGCACGATTTTTTTTTTCGTTTTTCGTTCATACTTTTTTTTATTCTCTGCTTCGTGCTCGTCGTTCTTTCTCCCTCTTTCTCACGAGTCGTGTCTCGGCCCACCCTCATAAATTATCGAGCAAAAAAAAAAGAAAATAGGAAAGAAAAGAAAGCGTGGGTCTCGAAGGGTCGATCGAATTTTCTCTCGACCACCGCCCCCGCCCGCTGCAACTGACACACACAATTTCTCCTGGGCCTTTGTTTTTCCCTTTTCCCGAAAATCCCGGCCAGCTCTCACGCGAGAATCAACCCGTGGAACATTTTTTACAAGGCGGTAATTTTTAGCGCCGATATACTCCCGTTTTTTTTTCTTCTCTTATCAAAAATTTACCTCGTTCACGACGCAGCATTTTTTCTTCTTTTACGCTTCTTTTCATTTTCATTGGAACGTGGAATGAGAGTACAGATAAAATATATAATTTTTATTTGCGCCTTTTTTTCATTATCTCATCAATTGTAAATTTAGATCGTTTCGAGAAAGTTCATTTGAAAAAATGATTAGAAAGATGAATTTATGAGTCACGAGGGGGAAAAAATGGTCGTTTGAGATTCGAGAGAAAAGAGTGACTCTGTCGTGATTTTCATGAAAAGATAGTTTTTTTTACGAAATCGAAATTTTGCCTTTGGGTTGTTGGCATCCTTGTCTCTCTCTTCTCCCTCGTGCGAGAAGCCGAGACAATCGAGAATTATCCGGGTCTGAGCGAGGTATAAAAAGCATGGCCGCACCCTGCACTTCGATGCTGACATTAATCGACCCACATAGATTATATCAACGATCTTTTCGCGATTGTCTAACGGTGGCTCTCTCAACGAAACGGGCGCGTCGAGGGAACAGTGGAATAAAAATAAAACAACAATTGGCTTTGTGCATAAAACGGTCTAGGGATTACGGAAAATAATAAATCAAGATCACTCATTTGTCTAAAAAAACGACAAGTTTATCACTGTTCTTTTTACTCAAGATCATACATATTTATTTGCATTTTTTATTTTTGTTGTTTCTTCCTGTGTCATCCTTTTTTTTCTTGAATTATCGAGGGTTCGCAAAAAATATTCGCTTTTATGTTGTACAGCAAGGTGAAGAGGGAGAAACTACTCGAATTGCACTGTGAATGCCACGCGAGTTGCAACGAGCGATGGCTACTCTGCGATTTCAATCATTTTTTCACGCGTTTTGGCCACTCCCTTTAATGTCCAAATTTTCACAAAATTTCTTCGACGTCGATACAATATAATTTTACATAAATAAATTTCTCGTTGAAGAAAGGCCGGTCGTGACTCGAATTTTTTCTGACGTTTTATCGAGCCAGACCTCATTTTACGTATTTTCGGTTTATCATTCTGTACTATTTTTTAACGCGTAAAAATTCACGATTTTTCGTTTTCACTTTTTGAGACTGGCAAGATAAAAAACATTTGCCGAAAGAGAACGAATTTTTGTCTGTTTGAACGAAACTTGCTTCTATTTTTTTTTCTCGAGTATCCGCTCTCTCACTATATTTTTTTTGTTTTTCGTTTGTCTCTTTCATTTCTCATTAAATATATATAATATCATCGTTTATTTATAATATATTTATATATATTTTTATTCATTTATTTATATATTTATAATATTCTTCGTTACCTTATATCGTTATCGTGCGTTATTCAATCATAATAATAACGATGATCGTAATAATGAGAGAAACTAATAGTATAGAACTAATTTTACAACACAGCACAGAATTCGCCGCGGCGCGTCGTACTTTTGTTTTTTTTATTGTTTACTTTATTTTAAGTTTTTTTTTAAATACTTATTATGTACGCTTTTACTCGCACGATCGTGACCGGAAACCGCCTTTTTGCCCGCGTAATTTCTCATTTTCATTCAAAGAAAATAAAAAAATGTTTGCACGGACTATACAGTTCGGGGTCTTCGGAAATCGACAATTTGCACAATCGGTTAAACGCTTGACACTCTCTTCAGCCTCGCTAATTTTTTAAATGCGTCAATACATTTTAGAATTATTATTTAGAGACCTGTGGTACAAAAAAATGATCCTCGGGTTCGATTTTCTTTCGCGCAAGTAGATAATTTCATTATCCTTCCTTTTTCCATCACCGGGCGTTATAAAATATCTCTTTACATTCAAACAATGTTTCATGGTATCGGAAAATTCTAAAGTTAGCATTTTTTATTTTAAAAAAATGTAGAGTACGGTAGAAATTTTTTTTAACCCGGACTGGATCGAGCAAGGATGTCGGAAAGTGCCAGGCGCATCCGCAAATTTTTCTTATCACTAAACTTATTACGTCACTGGTAACTTGGCCTCACGTCCGTGTAGCAGCGTCTCAAATTTGTCAATTTTTTAAATTTTCTTCTCATCATTTTGAGGTGCATGCATCTATAGCGGAATTTGGATAAACCGACGAAAAAAGAAGGACTCGAAGATCGACAATTTTTCGCATGAAATGTTTGCAATGAAAAAAAATTGTTTTTACGAATTTTTGTCACTCGTAAATGCAATATTTTTTGGATAATTTAAAAAGAATAAAAGAGAGAATCCGTAATTCCTAAAGGACTGACCTTGTTTCTAGTTGCGAGGTGAGGCGAGTCGACGTGTCTCCGCTTTTCATCCACAAAAAAGGTCGTTTACACTTTTATCGACAAATATCACGCTCTTCCTTTTTTCCTTTACTCTCTCGGATTCCAGATCCTTCTTTTCTCGTCACGAATTCACGCTCCCACTGTCCATATAATTTTCTTTTGGTTCACTTTTGCGCTCGAAATAAAACAAAACAAAAAATATCGTAAACTCATTTTCTCGATTCACTTAAAAATACACGTGATCATCACCGTCGGTGACGCGCTAATTACATTATTTTTAATTCACGCACTTTTTCATTATTTCACTGGTTTAGCATTTTGGAGACGGATTTCTTCGTTTAAACTTTTTTCTCGGTCTAGCGAGAGACTTTACTCCGGATCGCGCACCCTCGTCGTGGATTCTTCGTCGATCTGACATTAAAAAGCATCAATGTTTATAAATTTTTCAACAAGATAAATTATTTTAGAAATTTCACTGAAAAATCATGCAGTAAATATTGTGTACGAAAAAGTGTAAATAATACACAATGTATAAATAAATATAAATGAATGGACTCATGGAGATCGTCAAAACGGACGAAAAATCCCGACAGGAAGTCGTCAATCGTATATCGGCACGAAAATAATGCTCTACGTTGGCACGAATCGCGAATCTTCGAAATCAACATAAATTTTCATTTCAATCTCTTCTGTTCGATGTTATCGAGCCGCCGCGGTTCTTTATATAGTGGATAATAATCTACCTAAACGACTAAAGTATTACAAACGGTCAATCTACACATTCCCCCGTGAAAGGGTGGATATTAGGGCCATGGGTAGGAGGGGAAAGGGACTTGTTCACCTATCGATCATTTTTTATCTACACTAGCGACAAAATGTCGGCACACGTCAATTTTCACGTATACCGATGTGACAGAATAAATAATATAAAACTCATTTTTATAATTATGTGCATTTCTCTCACCATTCTTTAAGTTCCTCTCTCTCTCTCTCTTTTTTCAAAAACACTTTTTTTCACACTCTACTCGCTCAGCTCGCATTCACACTTCGATCGCGTCACGGTATTACGTACACAATGATAATAATAATCGTAATAATAATGTTCAATTATAATAATTCATTTTACTTCTAATATAGGCTTTAGTAAATTACATTCGATTAAATGTAATAGAGGTTAACGCGGTTCTGATTAGCATGGTGATTCAGTTTCGTTAAAAACTCATTCGCTCCCGATGATTTCTTTTTCCCGTTTTTTTTGCCTTTTCAATAATAATAATAATAATAATATTAGCTATAATAATGATAATAATAATAATAATAATAATGATAATAATGATATAATAATAAATCTTTCGATTATTTATCTTTTTTAAAACTTCTTCGTTCCGTTTCCCTCGAACTGTTTTGTTAAATTTAGCTCAGTTTTTTTTTCGTTATCTCGCGATAAGAGCAATTGCGCATTCCCGTGGAAAAAAAAGAGTTCGATCGGACGACACGCGCGTTATTCTCACGCGCCATTTTCTTCGCGTCTCGAGAGAAAAATTGTACGAGAAAAGAGAGAAAAAGGAAGGAAATAAGGGACTTGAAAAAAATAAAAATAAAGAAACTATATGTAGGAGAGGAGGAAAAATGGTCCTCTGCTCTTTTCCTTCGTTTCTCTAACGTTTTCCCGGCACTCTCGCAACATATCGTGCTTGCCACATGCACTCACATCTTTGTCATCTTTTTGGTACGAGCAACTTGATTAACATGAACAAAATAAGCGTCATTGCTGAGAATATTTTGTGTTTTGTGTTTGAGTGTCCTCTGTTTGTGTTATTTATAAGTTTGCGTGTTTGTGTGTTTGTGTGTACGTGTGCGTTTTGGGAACAGGATCGGAGGTCATTTGTCGCGTTGAGGGGGAAGAAGGGCTTTTTTCCTTGGCTTTTGCATCTGGGTGGGAAGGGGATCTCTGCTTATGCTGTCGGGCTCTTAAACTCGATAGTTCATTTTCGTCTTACTCTTGTTATCATTCTTTCTTTTCGTTTAAACGTTTTTTATATATCGCTTTTCATCGTTTCTGGGGCTTGGAGGTAGTGCTGGCTGCTCCTTAAGCTGCTGCGCGGAGACATAAGAGTCGCTGGACCCTGAGAGAATTGAGAAGCTCTTTGGAAGACCTCGGGCATCCTCGTCGTCGTCGTTGTCGTCGTCATCGTCGTCGTCGTCGTCGTTTTCGTCGTCACCGTCGTTTTCGTCCCTCATCCATTTTCTACATACCGAATTCTCGCTCTCAGCCCTGAGGTGACGTCTGTGGTGAAATGTCCGTATCACCGTCACCCGAGCCTGGCTCACCCTTCGTCTTGTTCTCCTTCTTCCACTTCATTCTCCTGTTCTGGAACCAGATTTTTATTTGCCTCTCCGTCAGACAGAGCGCGTGCGCGATCTCGATGCGTCGCCGCCTCGTCAAGTATCTGTTGAAATGGAACTCCTTCTCCAGCTCTAACGTCTGATATCTCGTGTACGTTTGTCTTCCCCGCTTCCTCTCTGCAACAGTCCAATACGACACAAAATATCACACCTGCAGATCTTTTATACAAAAGCTAAAAAACAATTGAAGATCAGATGGAGATAAATAGTGAAAGAATATAATTTATTCCCAATGACCGAAAAAACCACAAATTTAATGAGGCAAAAGGAGATTTTGACTCCTTCGAGCCATCTTTGCCTAAAAACTGTGAGTAATCACGGGGAGGATGAGGTCAGCCTGTCAGGATTGTTAGAAGAGAACAGCAGGCGGAGAGAAAGAAAGAAAGAAAGAAAGAAAAGAAAGAAAGAGGAAGGGTACACTTGGTGGTTTCGTTCTATACGTGCTGCGGATCGAGAGCGAGAGAGGAGAAACGGATGCTCGGACAGGGAGAGAGAAAGGCCAAGTGGTGAGGAAGCGGATGAGGCTATGAGCCGACTGAGAGCGAGAGAAAGGCGAGAGAGGAGACAAACGGAGAAAGCACGAGGATCGGAGAGAGCGCGAAGAGGTGAAAGAAAGAAAAAGGAGAGGGTAAAAAAATAAGAGAAAAGAAAAAACGAGTAAGTGGAGGAAGACTGAGAAAACTTCTCGGCGAGCATTCGAGGCAAACGCCGCCCGTCGCGCTGTCGGCCGATGAAGACGGATGGCGGTGTTTCTCCCTGCTCCCTCGGCATATAGAGAAAACCGAGATGCTTTCTTTCTCTCTTCCGCACTCTCGCCATACGAAAACCGAAGGAAAGAACACCAGAGAGAGAGAGAGAGAGGCGACAAGAATTCTCCGGGGGTTACGGAATCGCTGATGAGAGACGCAGAGAGCGAGATGTATATAAGTGCGAGCGGGATGGAGAGATTAGAGGGGGAGAAAAAGAAAAACGCTTGGCCGATCAAGAGAAAGAGCGAGATCGCAACAAAACTCCGGGAACTTGTATACGCATATAAGCTTCTCCACCCTGGAATATCGGGTCCCCGCGTCTCTCCCCTTCGGCTCTTCCGTTCGCTCTCTGCCGTCTCTTTCTCTCACTCCACCCTCCGATTCCTCTTCCTCCGGGCCATATAACTATACGCTCTCAAATTAACAGCATACCGATCTCCTCGCTTTGCCTCGGCGGGCGAGGAGCGAGAAGACAAAGATTTCCAGCGATCTTCGCGAGAAATCATCGGCGCCTCGATAAATATACGCGGGCATCAAACGATTCGAATGGACTATACGCATCCGAATTCGGCAGAATAATTGAACGAGATCTAACGCGAGACCAAACTGACTTTATCCATCACTCGAGGAGCGCTTCCCAAGATTTTATTGTTAAAGTCTGAGGAAGAAGAAGATGAGAATACACGTGTATAGTTGAGCTCTTTGCCCCAAAATGAGACCCGCACTCTCCACGATATATACCCGTTATTACGATACGGTAAAGTGGCGAGAGAATCCTGTGATGTATATACCTCCTATACACAGTAATGAGATGTTGTACAGTCCCATTCAGGGCAAGCCCTTGTAACCTCAATTTCTCCTAATTACGTGATCCCTAATAATCCCGATTTTTCAAGATCAAAGCATCGATTTTTCAAAGACGATGGTTAAAAAAAAATTGTAGAAACTCTTTCAACTCCTTAAGAAAATAGTTTGAAATTTATTTTTTATGATTTTTTTTGCTTCTTATTATTATATATCTCGTAAAAATTTTATCGGCAAAAAATAATTGTCAGATTTACAAGTATAGAGAGATGAGTTGAATAATGAAATTTTTTCTCAGATATATTGAGAAGCATAAATGTGTACGGTTTGCTTTATTGTATAGCTGGTTCGTGGCACGCGGGGTTAATTAAAGAGGCAGCCAGAGCTCGGTTCGCGGAGAAGCTGCGCCTATTAATATGTGTATGCGAGAATGTGTAGTGGCAGGCTCGGAGGGAGGCAAGAGCTCAGCAAAGCCACCAGGATCAAGAATACAACCGTCTGAGAGAGAAACGACAACCGGGAAGCAGGCGCAACAAACGGGACCATCGGACGTCAGGCTTTTAAGCAAAAGTTTCCATAGTCGCAAAAAATGTTAATTAATTTTTCAGACTCTGAAAAAATTGTTTATTCTCGAAGAGTTTTTACGAATATTTTTATGAGAATAAATTAAATTATCCCTGTTTTTTATTTCCAGTTTTATATAGGAAAATAAGGTTACAGCGACGTCCCGGCGTCGATTGCCAGTAGTCACGGAATACGGTAGTCAGACACGTTTAAAACTTTTTTAGTATCCCGGTCCGCGTCGCAGTCCACGAATTCGGGCTTCTTTTCGCGAGAATCGTGATCTTGTCCGCGTCCATTGTCACGTCATCACGCACGGATTTGTCTTATTTTGAAAGGGCCACGCGAGAGGAGGGGAGGAATTCGCGAAAGAATAAGTCTGCGCCGGTTCGGACCACCCAAACGGGGTGCCGTGTCGAGAGACGTTCGGGTCTCCGCAAAAAAGTATGTCGATGCTCGTGCTCTTCGGGGTTGGCGCATAACTCCGGAGTTTCAGGCGCGCGTATTCCCTCCTCTCGTTCGAGCTATTTTCAGAGACCGCGAGACACGAGACGAAGAAGCGCGGAAGAGCGAAAAAAAGAGGGCGCAAAGAATCGTTCTGCTCCCTCGTGCGGTGGGAGCGAATCAAACGGATCGCCACGAAAGTCCTCCTATTCCCCTATTCCACACATGCTCGCTTTTATTTTCTTTTTTTTCGCGCTCGCCTCATGTCGAATTCTCGACATTCCCTCAGAGACGATTCAATGCTGAAAGGAGAAACAATCGCGACGGGATTTCATTCGCGGAATTTCCATGAACATTTTTTCGCTGATCCGCAGAGCGCGAGTTTGTCAATTTTTCTATAGAATCCCGAGAACGGGGGGTGTAGAGGGAGAGGAAAGTGCAAACGCGCGATCTTTCCTCCCGGGATGATCGCAACACGTAACGCGCTCACATTTTCCCGCGGCTTTTATGCGCCGATCGTTTCTGATATGCCAAAGTGTGCCCCGACGAGGGAGAGAGAGAGAGAGAGAGAAGGAGAGCGCGAGAAAAAAGAGGAGAGAGAGCGTTCCTTCGTTCAATCTCTTCGGCCGGGGCGTGTGTGTGTGTGTGCTCGCGCGCGAAGGCTGTTCGAGCCTATCGTTCGTGCCTTGCCGCGCTCGCACACACGCCTCCCGGCTTGTACGTATACGAGGAGAGGTGACTTTAAACGCGGGGCAATAAATTAACGGCGTTGGGTTACGCAAGGATCAAATGTCCCCCCGGAGTATGCCCGAGAGATTTATGGGTCTGCCTTCACTGGCGCGCGGGCATGAAGGAACGAAACGAAACAGAGAACAGAACGTGTACAAGACCGTTCGCTTATTATAGGCTATAGTCGGTGCGCTGTGCGCTGCTGCTGCTGTTCTCTTTCCTTCTTTTTCTCTCTCTGCTCATTCTCTTGGCCCTCTCTCTTTGTTGTTCTTGCCTCTTTATTCCTCCGATATTCTTTTAATCTCTTTCGCTCTTTTTCCTCTCGCTTCTCATTCGAGATGAAAAAGGAACGAGAGGGAAAAAATGTAAAAAATATCTGTGTGCAGCCGCCACCGCGGCCTCAACTTCTCTCCACCGTGCCTCTCACGCGTAGGACACACGCACAGGACTTTACAGATTAACAGCTAGCCGGATGTTGTAACCCTTGGCTAATAAGGCTCGAGGTTCCAGCCTGGACCACACCGCGGATCTCCCCCCGTTCCCGCTCGCACTCTCGAATCGCTATATGAGGCCCCAATTAAGCTAGACTTTCCTAGATGCCGTACCATCACCTCCAGGCTCTCTCGTACAACCTTGAAGAGAGCGTTCCTCGATTAGATACAGCCAACGAGAACGTCCGAGAGAAGCCGCACATTAATTTCTTTCCCGAGATCCTTTTTTCTTTTTTTTTTCCACTCTTTTCACTTTTTTTTCTACCATATTCTTCCTCTCTCACGCTCGGCGAGAATTGATACAAAATCTCCAAGAATTAATATACTGAGACTTCTTGTACGAATCGGGGAAAGGTCTAAGATTCTCTTCTGACTGCGAGACTGTATAAACGTGGGAGCATATGAGAATAAGCGTATTTTAAACAGAATTTTCAAAGAACGCTCTAAACCAATTTCTTCTTTGTTAATCGCTATATAGGGCTGCCTCGGAGCAACTGATGGGAATGAAATTGAAAAAAATCAGAAGGGAAAATAGAATGTGCGTACCCAGAAGATCGAGGGTCTCTATTTACTTATTCCTTTCGGATGAGCTTAGATATTTTTAGTCCGTTGTGAGATCGGTTTCCCCTCGAGCTGGCGATAACTCTTTCGCATCCGTGACACTTTTTTCGTATCCGCTCAGTTTCGAGGATCATGCGTTATTATTTTAAAGAATGATTTCCTCTCGCGTGGTCACGTCTCGTAAAATCTGTCGCAGCGCATCGTGGAGAAAAACTGTACGAGGAAAACCTCGAGAAAAACATACGTAATCCCGGTGTAATCTCTTTTCTCGATAATGATGGAAAAGCGAGTGGAGCAACGGTACTTTGGAAAATAATCGAAGACATTAAAGGAGGAGAATAAAGAGAGAAAAAATAAGGCATTTCTAGTTAAATTAAAAGTATCGCATCTCGCTCTTTCTGCTATTTAATTCTAATCTCGGGGCGAATTGAGTCTCGAGTTGCTCTTGGAAACTGAGAAATCTCGCATCTCTCCCTTTTTTCTGTTCTCTATCGTGTTTCGTGAGAGCTGCGAAGGAAAATAAAGAGGAGGGATGAGGCGGGAGGAGAGAGAGAGAGAAGGAAGGCTTTGCACACAGGCCATGGCGAACCTCAAAAGCAAACGCCGGTCCCGCGGAGATTCCGTGGATCATCCATCATCGTCAGACAGCGTCCCTCCGCCTCCTACGGCTGGCTCTTGAAAGTAGCTACACACGGGCTATATGGAATCTCCCTCGCTCCTCCCTTTCAATTCCTGTCCCTTTTTAACTCTCGCGGTATTCCTCGCTCTCTCTCTCTCTTCCTCTCTGCGCATATCTATCGCCCCGTTCTATCGGCCCGTCTCTCACGCGCGGTATATTCTCGCCCGTTCTCTCCTCTTCTCGCTCTCGCCGGGAGTTCCGTTCCTCCGGCATTTTCTACACACCCGGGCGTCCCTCTTTTTTCATCTTTTTAACGTGTACGAAGCGTCGGGGGCCGCCATCGCGACGAAAATTCCTGACGAAGGGTTCTACAGCGACATATGCGGCTAGATCCAATGCGCGATATACTCTCTCTCTCACGAGAATTCAGAGTTTTTCCAACAGCGATGATCGTCGAATTTCACGTGCAGCACGCTTTTAATTTCTCGGTTTGACAGCGAAAAGCGGCGAGCGAATAAGGCGCGCGAGACTTCTCTCTTTCTTTATTCTTACGCGCGCCAAAATCAAAGCGAGAAATCGCGCCGCGCCGCGAATGAGAAACCGAATTAATTAATTCTCGGAGTTTCGGTACACATCGCGGGGAGAGCGTGGAATTCCGAGATCGCTTTGTAACGAAGCCAAAAAGAGCCTCTCCGACTCCGTCTGGCGTCATTTCTGTCTCGAGTGTGTCATTCGCGCGGGTACAGCGCGATTCAGAAAGTTTTTGCATATCAATAAAATTTATTTTATCAATTTAATAGCCGTAGAACTAGCGTGCCGCACGGGCTGCGATCTTCGAGAATAACGCCAGCCGCATTAAGCCTTATTTATAAAACAGCTAGAAAAATTTGAAAGTCTCGACGGAGCGCGGATCGTTCGCTACTTGGGTTCACGCATACGAAAAATTCCGACTTCGGGCTGCTCCCGGTAAAATAGTGTGCACGTATAGCGAGCCGGGTTCGCTCGTATCCCGCGAGTAACATACTTATTCGCAGACCGTATAGCCAACGCGCGCCCGATCATAAATCTTTTAGCGAAGGAGGATTGCAATTATTTCGCGCATATTAAAAGCTTCGTTGGTGTACCGAACGTTTTCCACTCTCGTTTCTCACCCTCTCCTCTCTCTCTCTCTCAATCTCTCCTTCGAACTCGTGTGTCTCGCTCGCGTTCAAGTTCTTCGAGAGCTCTTCCATTTTTAGTCGCAATAATCTATTTTCTCGTAGCCGGGTTTGCAGAATAAATTCCAGATCTTGCACACGCGAAACATCGACAAGGTCGATGCAGAGCTCCCATCGATGGAATCGAGCACGGTATGAGCGCGCCTGTGTTCTCGCGTACACACGAGAACCGAGTCGGAAAATTAGTATGCGCAATCTGTGCGTATGGATACCGCATCGGGATAAAGATCGATATCGAATTAAACGGTGGCTACATTGATGCTGAATACATTTTGTAATCCAATTTTCCTTGGCCATAAAACCGGCACGGGAGGTGAGCTCGAAGTAAGCGTTAAATTACCGCCTGTTAAGAGACACTCTTGCGGGTTATGCCGTGATTAGAGGCATAAAAGATCACTGCGGGAAACGTAATTAAGTCCGCTCTGTGCGGCCGTCGTCGTATTTCTCGCGAGTTTCGCATTATCCGCGTGTGCGTACGTACAAGTTTATATCTCTACACATATTTTTTCCAGTACGTCGTTTATTTTTATTTCGATTTTTTAATCTCATCGCCGTAAAGTGGCGTCGTTGCTATAGCCGCGTGCACGCTGATGGTAAATTATGAGGTCACGAGTAGAGTTACGCGATGATTGCGGAGAAGAAAAGCGAGAGGTTCGCTCTCGCGGCGCGAGATAACTTCCTCTCTTGTACGGCAAGAATGCGAGATTTTTTTATGGTCTCATCGATCAGAGGGACCGCGAGTGTAGGTGATAATAAAAATGCGAACAAAAAGAGAGGAGAAATAATTAAAAAAGCCTGGCGAATCTCGTATTTTTCAACAGGTTTCCGCAAGCGGGTTTTAGAGCTATAATTTCAGAGTTTCGGAACATTGAGTTAATCGATTATAGCGCGACTTCCTGAATTAATCAAAGTCACTTCGATCGGGATTCCTGCGAGAACGGCAGCGAGAGGAGAAGCGAGGAATGACGGCGGGGAAAAAAGAGACGAGCGGAACTCCTTCGCGCGCTTTTATTCTTTTTGTTGATCGCTCGCTCGCTCGCTCGCTTTGCGCCCTAGACGCGCGATACATTGTGAGCGAAAGATCACAGAGACGAGAGAGCAATCGCGGCGCAACGACACCGTGCTGTTTGACATATAGCTACGAGAGACCATCCGTTCGACCGTTTCAATTTACTGAACGGACAGCTTAATGGATGCGAGTTCATAAAACATAAGGCTTCTCCTGTGACTAGCTCACGCGGAAAAAGCAGAAGGGAAAAAATGTATATTTGTGTGGATACCACATGTATTAAACCCGGATATTCATCATCGTCTTTCTCGCGGACTTTTTCGGGACCTAAGCGATTTATAACTCTCGTCTGTGTGTTACGTTCCATAAACGCGCGCACCCCTGAAATACGAATATTTCGATCTTTCGTCAGCGAGTGTCGTCACCTCTACGAAGGAGTTATAAATTCGCGAAAAAGGTTCGACAATAAACGGTTTTACATATTTTTCGTGAAATTTCAACAATTTTTGGCAACTTTTTTTATTTTCTTTTTCTATAGGTCGATGAATTTACTGAATTTTTTTTTTCTTGAATTTCGTATCAATTTCGTGATAAAGTTAAAAGATTTATTTATTCTATAGGAATCTCTCAAATTTCTCAGGGAACCTCGTGACCTACTCGCGCAAGAGAACGTCAACAACCGATGGAATCCCAACGTTTTCACCGATAAACACCCATGACGAATGCACCCATATAAAACACAAAACTCTGAATAATTCATGTGCCGGAGTGGCTAGACTCAACTGCACCGGTTGGCTCTCTTTATTCTCCGTCTCTACGCCGATATTTTGCAACGCAGGCATAAGCACACGCGAATAAAATACTCGATCGCGCAGAAGTATAAAAGGACCCGAGATACAGGAATGGAAAAACTCGGAAGGATTTCACAACAGTTGCGAATTGTATCGAGTCGTGTAGGAGTATCGGGAATCAAACTAGAAACGAGATAATTGAGAAGAGATGCGAAAATGGGAAAAAAATGGAGGTAGAGAAGGATCGAATGTAGTTTTTTTTTGTCGGATTGGTGAGAGGAGAGACGATTTACATGGAGAGATCAGCTGGCGTTACGATAAACGGAATTATACCGACATCTGTGAACCGGTCCCGAGACCTCGTTCACCTCTCGAGAGAACACTGTGTTGATACATGCACCGCGATACTCTTGGGTGTGCAACTATCACGGTTTCCCTTCCACTTCGACCGAGCTCCGTTCCGCGCCAACAAGAGAGAACACACGAGGCACACGCACGTATTACGCTCCCACCGGGATGCCTCCTCCACCAACGGTAGAATACGCTTTATCGGCCAATCTCGTATGAGAGCTCTGGCTGAAACGTCGTTCACAGCCAGCTTCCAACCGCAACCGAGAGATGGAACGAGATGATTCGGTCTCTTCGAAGGATCTTGAGAGCTCGACAAGGAGCAATCCTTTCGACGTCTACATTGGCACTGAAATTTACTTGACAAATAAATACGGACGTTCCTGTAGAGACGATTGATGAAAATTTCGGCGTTGGAACGACGTTGCGCCATCGAGTAACCGGAACGAACTGAAGTTCTTCTCTGATATTGAAAATTCAGATCCTTCGGAAGGTTTGAAGCAATAAAGTAGAAGTATAATATTTCTCTGGGTTCCAGTGTCGAGTTTGCAATATAGAGAGTCGAGAGGTTGACGAAATGGGAGCAAAATCGACGGGGAGCCCCCGTGGCAACCTGTACATCCTTCGCCTCGTCTACCTAAGCCTAAGGAGCCTCGGGATACACCATGGGGGTGAACAGGGACTAACGTAAGTTACGACCTGGCCTATTATCACTTCGTTATAGCCGTCATAAATCCCGATCCGGTTACGTTGTCGTTTTACGCACCAAAAGAAGTCCCCGTCCGAAATACGAAAGGGGAAAGTATAATTCGTAACCGAGCCAACTATTCGTAACTGCTCGTGACCTTTTTGAAAAATTGCGAAAATAAGCAGCGCCAGGCAAATTTTCACAAATAATGAATACGAGAAATTGAGAATATTTTCTAGATTTCTTTTTCTAAAATGAACAAATCGCAATATGCGAACGGAATTAATAAAAACTCGGTGGATTAAAAAAATTTAATAGCGATGAAGTAAACGAGTAAGCGAGGTCGGCGAATCCTTGCCGACAAGAATAATAAAAGTTGAAGAGAGTCAACTTTCATGTGGGGTCATCGTCGCTGTCCTGAAGTGATGGCACTGTAGCACACGTATTATGTACAACGTACGGGTCTATAAAACGAGCTCTACGACTTTTATGGGTCCAGTCGGTCTCTTCGTACAGAGGGCATACACGTTGGTAAACGGTGGTAAAACGCGTGGTGAAACTGGCGTGCAGGAGGCCGACAGTGGAGAGGTCAGAAGCGGCAATAAATAACGCTGAATCGCCTCCTCTTCGTTATATACATGTACGTGTACCTCGAAAGACTTGGGGACATTCCGGGCGAATGTGGTTCGTGGCCGGCTTCTTGCGCGAACGAATACACCACGATTCTGGTCTAGTTTGACACGAGATCTCTCTTTTTCGTTTTCTTTCTCAATCTCTCATTGCACAAACTCGTCGGCTCTGGTATACTCGAGGATCGGTGTTTTTTTTTTATAAATAATAATTCCGCGGCTGAACCGGTCGCGAGTACACTATGGATGCGTATTCGCGAGATCAAAGAGCCGAGGGAACTTTCCAAAAAGTAATAAATTTAAAATGACTTGTGAAAGCCTGCGTAAAATTTCTGCCAGCGCAAAATTCAGCGCACGTAAAACATTGTATCCGGAATTTAAATCAGTATAGAGCACAGGAGTATAGAGAATATAGATGTTGGAAAATAGTCGGGAGGGAGGAAGGGGGAAGCAGAAACACCACTCACCGAATTGACTCCTCATCCAGGGGTAGAGGGGACTTGGCAGATTGGCGCTAGCCGCACCTTGCGGCGTGCCTTGCTGCTGCTGGCCGAGCGGCGACGTGACAACGCCTTGGTGCTGCTGGGCCTGTTGGCTCTGCTGGGGAAGCATGCCACCCGGTGGCTGTTGACTGTTGGACTGTTGCTGTTGCTGATACATCATGTGTTGTTGCTGTTGCATAACCTGTTGATGCTGGGACTGTTGTTGCTGATGTGGGGCCTGCTGGGCCTGCATGTGAGGGTGCTGTGGCAGCATCTGATGATGCATCTGGGCGTCGACGAGCGGAGGACTGTCGGGGCCGTCGAGGACGCTACCCTGGTGATCGACAGCGGCCGCTTGGAGCTTACAGCTCGCGTAAACGATCGGGGTCGAGGAATGGCCGTTGGGCGTGGGTGTGTGGCCCATGTGGGCCATACCGTTTCCCGGTGAGGTCGATCTGTAACCTCCCAGACTGTCCATGCTTGCGTGATCCTGCTGCTGCTGATAGTAAGCTGCATTCCTGATGTCCATTCTGTCGTAGGGTGGAAACCTCGGGTAGGGCATCCCCTGCTGTCCTCCGCTCGCCCCATAATGATGTCCAGGCACTCCCTGCCTGAGCATACTCGGATCGCAGGGATCGCTTCCCTGTTGTGGCTGCTGCTGCACGCTCTGACCCTGCTGTGGCACCTGTACCGCAGCTCCGTAGTGCTGCTGGTGCTGATGGGGATGTTCAACCCCGCCATTGCGCAGGTCCGGGATGTACGAATTCGCGAAGTACGAACTCATGCTACTGTTTCCACACTGTATAAACACTCGGTCTCGTTTCACGGGCCGTTTTTTTTTCTATCGTTTCTCTCTTTTTTCCTTTCTCTCGTTTCTCAAACTGCACTCACGATCTAAAAATCTCTCTGTATCTCCCTCGTTTTTCTCACGCACCCCTAATCTCTCTACACTTGTATCTGCACTCCAGAGCTTGGCAGCGCATTCACATCACACGCGTAACACATGCACGTAACACAAACACACGCACCGTTAAACGAACCGCCTTCTTTTTTCTTGCTCTTATCGTATCTTTGTCTTCTCGCTTTGTCGTGAGACCACTCGTCACACGTATGTCGATCCAATCACCCTTTATTAACGCCTTTTTATCTCTATTACGGTCACTTGTCTCGCTCACGCGCACTCTTCGACTCGGCGATTCTCATATACATATATTTATATGTATACATATATATAGAATTTATATATATATTTTTTAAATTTTTATGTATATAATTATATATACCTATCACACTATGTACGCCGGGATCACTCGAACATTCGAATTATCACACTAGCCTCACCACCGAACGGATTTATCGGAGCACTGAATTTACTTCTTTTTATTTTTCGACGAAAATAATAGCTCTTGGCAAATCGAACGATTGCACAAGGAGCCTCGTATTCTCACGATTTTTTCCTTCGTCAGTGATTCAATTTCGCTTTTTTTTTCAACGGCTCACCGAGTTCCTCTCGTTATCCTGCGATGAGACGATCTCTCTCACTGTCCCTCGATGACGACGTGCTCGATGACCCTTTCCGATCTTCCGTCCAGCTCGCTGACGACGCTACGCCGCACCTGTAAGCCGATCAAAAGAGATATTGGTTATTACAGTGATTTTATTTCGTTGCATAATTTTTCAATTTACATTTTTCTTCATAATTCGATAACGTTGGGAATTTGGTACGAGCGAGGAGGGAAAACTCGCAAGTTGTACACTCGAGATTTGTTGAGGAATGAGAGCATCTCGGCCCGGGTGGTTCACTGAGTGACAGACGGCGAGAGGTACACACGTGCTCGTCACGGTGACGGCCATCGCCCAGACGTTAAAATGTCTTGCACCGACTAACTCGGGATCTTGTGTGGGCGGGCAGATCGTTAAATCCTGACAAAAAAGAAATAAAAAACAACGTTCTGCTACCCATTAGCCGAAAGCATGGCCGCACCGTCGTGCTCGACTACTTCGCATTCGACTTTAAACGTCTTTAATCGTTTGTAGAAGAGCGGACAAGAGAGAAACATATCGCTTTCCTACGCTAAACGAATCTTTCACACTCGTTAAAATATTTTTCATTCCTTCAAAGCGAATCTCAAATTATGGAATATCAATTGAATATAGAAAATTACAGTTTTATTCAATCGATGAATTTTAGTTGGCTATTATTCGCATTATATGTATTTTTTAAAAAAAGTGAAACTGTGCGTATGGTAATATTGTCCGTGACACGGTGTATCATGAGAGCGATGAATTAATTTGAGATGAAGTGAAATTGGTATATAGTCATGAATGAACAAGTGTTGAGAACACTTGGCAAGGGAACGAGCGTGCCAAAAGGGGTTGATTCATAGTGCCACGCTCGTCGAGAGTGTCGAGAGCGATCGTGGCTTAAATTATTGCTCTCTCGAAAAATCAGTGGCTGATTTCGAGTGTATGTACATGGCGGGCGAAGGCAGCAAGCGAGCGGCGTTCATTTGAGCAAGCAAAAATGAGAGGGCACCGCGTATCGGAGAAACGTGGAACCTCCTTGTGAAAAAGGGTCCGCCAGTTACGACTTGATCCGCTGATGGAACGACGACCTTCCCTACCGACTTTTACACTGGGCTCTCCCCCTTCCCTCTCTCTCTCTCTCTTGTGCAAGGCTCGAAAGTAACCGAGCCGTGACCGGACGAGATTAATATGCTTTTAAAACAGCAGCGACACGCGTCAAGACTATCCCGCCATCCATCAAATTCTCCTGTACTAAAATAAAAGTACAATGAGCGTAATATTCATGATTGCACGGCTAGTTTCGCGCGCGTGTAGGCTATTTGTTGCGATTGCTGTTGGCGCCCACCCCTCGGAATTAGCATTTCACCTGAGGCCAATGGAAATTAAAGCTTATTCTTGTCCCTTTCTCCGTTTCTGTGGATTTCCACGTTTCTCTCTTTCGCTTTCTCCGCGCGCGGCGATTGCTCCGCAGCTCTCGCACGTCGGGGATATCGGATGGCGAATATATAAGCGCGTGGCGTTGTTGCGGCCTCGTTGGTGCTGGGGTTCGAGCTGGGCCGCGAGAGGGTGGTTGTCGGCCCTTGGGAGTTGGCGGTACACGCGAACGCCCGAGCTGCTCTGGCGTCGCTAACGGTATATAGTAGTGCCGGGATCGGGTCGGACCTGGGACGATCGCGATTAACATTCCGGCCGCTGGCTCTCGCTGTTCGCGCGGCGCTTTCATTAATTCCAGCGTATTGATTCTCCGGATTGATGAATGGCCCCGCGATAGCGATTCTATGCGCTCCGTATACCCCGTATAAATTTCAGCCGGCGATCTCTTCCTCTCTCGTGCGCCACCCTCGCTACCGCTCTTTCTCACGCTCTCCTCTTCCCTATATACCCTGCTTCTCGTCTCCATCTTTCTCCCGTTTACGCTATATAGATACTTCCTTTCCCCTCTTTTTCTCATCCTCTCTTTCTCCTCCTCTCCTATCTCTCGCACTCGTTCCGCGTCCTTTCCTCGATAGTTCAGACTCAACTCTCGCCCAAGTTCGCGCACGAACACACGCCAACGGCAAAGACTTATCCGACCTCACCGGATGGGCGAATCGATGAGGTTCATAGATGGGCGGACCGAGGATTCTGATATTTCCTCGAGAAACTCCGTATACGGAATCTCAATAAAAGCCACACGAGTTTGCTTTATTCTTACGAAATTTACGACAATTTTCGATATAAACGAAACAATTTTATTGAAGACAACTCCTAGTGCCATTATTCTATGAATTTTCAAATATTTTTTAATTAAAAGTACATTTGAAAACAAAAATTTTGTATAAAGAAAGTTCAATTTGGTCCATTTTTCACGAAGTTACACTGTAAAAAAATCTGGTGTTAAAATGGTGTTAATTTAACTCCATTCTTGGTCTATATAGTACTAGAGATGCTCTCGAGGACGGATTTGCTCAAAAGTTTTATTGCTGTGAATAGGGATGGACGACGCTCGATACTTTTCTGAGGAATGAAAATAATTTTTCAATAGGTGATATTTATTTCATCGGCGGTGCAATAAACATGATAGATTGCAAAATTTTCATTTCTCAAGAAAATATCGAGCTCTGGCCATCCCTGTTGCTATGAAAACGTCAATTTTTCTCCCAGTCAAATCAGCAAGCAACACTGCTTTACATCTTTTAAAAAATCACACCGGTGTTATTATTTCACACCATTTCCTTTTACCACTCGCACTATTTGGTTGACATCGCGAAATTTTTTACAGTGTATAAACTTTTGAAAAAAATGTAACGAAATTTTTCAAAAAGTAATATTTCCGAAACAGTTCGATAAAAGTCTGAAAATTTTTACGAAGCCTAGTACGTTTCTATCAAAGTTAAGACCCTCCTAAAACTATTTTTTCCATAATCTCTGAGAAATTGTCAATTGGATGTATATATCGTTTTACGAAAATTTTTTTTTCCTTTCTCGACAATTTTTTTGTTTGATTTTAGGACCACCCGGTATAGATGACGGACCCTAAGAGAGGCGGCATCTTTCGGAATATTGACGAAACGACTGGCCCATTCGGCGATTGAGATGTGCCTCATATCGCCGGGAGATGGCAGCAGAGATATAACGGACAAGCAGGCTATGGAGGGAAAAAACAGGGTGGAGCGTTGCTTGACAGCTGGGTGGGTTCGGGGCCAAGGTGATTGAAAAGAGGGTGGAGCGTCACGTGACGCCATCGCTGGATATGGAACACGTGACGTCACGCCACTATGATGGCCTCTATTCATCAAAATGGCCTCGCCGTAGCCTCTCTCTCTCTCTCTTTGTTTCGATATCTTTCCTGTTGTATATAGTTTGGCCAGCATCTCTCCCAAGATCACAACAGAATAGAACGACAAGTCCAAAAGAGAAATCTTATCACGATTGCCTCTCCTCGTTTGAGAATTCATCTACCGCAAGATCTTGCTACAATGTCATCAAGTTATCACGATAAATTTGCACCAGTTTCTTATGAAAAATAGCCATAAAAATAATAATTAAAAAAGTTTCACATTATCTCAAGAGAATAAAAAAATATGAGACGAATGATAATAATTTGTAAATGATAATAATTTGTAAATGAACATCAGAATAATTAATGAATATTTCATTCAATAAAAGTTTCCCGAGATCGTATCAACAATGATAGTATTTAAATTGATTTGGTGTACGTGGTTTAGCCACACTTGTATTACGCGTAATAAAACAAACGAGCGCGCGATTAATGGTCGGTAATAAAAAGAGAGAATAAGTAAAAGAGGAGGGCGCGAGCGCGCGGCGGTATAAATGAAAATAAAAAATGAAAATAATTAGTAATATAAGAGAGCGGCGGTGATTTATCTCTTTTTCTCACATTAATGAATGAAATAAGACGAGCGTTTATCAAGCAACTTGATGACTGGGTTACAAGATTCGAAATTGCGGAAACGCGATTCGGTCGAAGGAGAGAAAGATCGATGGGACGCCGGTATAAGCGCGGAACTGGAGATACGCTCGTATACGTACACGATATTGCCCGTACGTGTGTACGTGCACACGGATATCGAAACGAGTGTGTAGCGGCAGCGCCGATAAGATAAACGACTCGGCGTCGCGAACAGCTGGGTCCCTAAACTCCATTGGGCCATAAATGGCTCTTGGATGTGACAGTTATGGGACGGGGAACTCGTGCCGAGGCCGTTGGCACGCCGTAAAACAGTCATAAAGTAAGCACGTCGCAAAGCGAAATTAAAAGCGCGCCGGGACCGCGGATGACCCATTCAACGACTCCACGGAGGCGTGTGATGAAAAAATAGGGGAAAAAGCACACACATTACGGACACGCATCCGTGAAAATGTGTTCAAGAAGCATTATATAAAAGCACAACGGAAGTGTAAATAAACCATCCTCGCTCATAGAGTTTTATCTATATAAAATTTTCGAGGCGCGCACATATATACGAACGGTTTGTTTCTTTCGTCGTTTTATCGACGACGAAAAAAAGGAACGAAAAGAAGAATGAATTATGCAGTGTTAAATATATGTAAACGAGAGTCGCTCGTCAAAACAATTAATTAGAGACAGAAATTGATTTTATTTTGTACAATCCATCTTTGATAACCGGAGAAATAAAGATAACGCTAATCGCCGTTATATTATGTGTCTGGAACGAGGAAGTTGGTCGATTCACGTATCTCGTATAATACGCAGAAACCATTGCTCGCGAAGACGATTCGAGATTAGCATAATCGGAAAAGTTAGAGACCGAAGCGAACGAAAAGAACAACAGAAAAACCAGTTTGCGAGGACGAAAAGAAGAAAAAGAAAATCGCACGAATTTTTATTTTTATTTTTATAAGTTTTCTTCAAATGGGACAATTAATGGATATGGAGATGAGCATCATATTTTCTTTCAAAATACATCAATGTCTTTTTTGTTCGAATATTTTCGCGATTTCCGGCGCGGATCAGCTGACAACCGAAAGAAAGGATAGCATGGATCCAGAACGCTTGGGCATTTTTTTTTTTTCGTTCGGCCACATACCGCTGATCCTTCGAGCGCCGGAGCCAAAACTGGTTTGACAAGAGGCTGCGCTTACGCCTTCGGAATCGATAAAACATTCGATCGTTCTCCATCTATTACGCATTATGTACGATCGATATTAAATCTCAAACGTAAATCACTTCCTCGAGAGATGGTATTCGCGATATACCGACGATTAAAATTTTTTGCTTTTAGCACTAGTCTCCCAAAAATATATATTTCAAATTACGAAAAAAAGAACAATGCAAAAAAAAATTTAATTTCCACTTTTCAATGTATAACTTTTATAATGAATAAATTTATAACCAAAGAGGTTTAAACAATTGAAATTCTTGATATTGTTTGGAAAAAATAAACTTTGTTTCTCACACCATAAATTCTCTTCGAACCCTTTCATTTTGTATATCTCGTTGGGTCACGACCCTTGAACCTGTAAACCATTTTCCTTCCCTGCTCAGAAATATACATACGTGCAACACGTACATAAATGTATAGTTAGCACGGGTCGAGAGAGGCTCTGTTGTACAGGAGATAGCTCTCAGATACAAGAGTTTATTAAATACGACGACCTCGTGGTCCTCGCTCTTCAGCCTCAACCCCATCCTGCTTTCACGCCTGCTTATTCCCGCCGAGAATCCGGTGTGAGGCTTTTTACCCAACGAGATAATAATCCCCATACGAATTTTCAATTTTCCGTGAAAATTGTATTTCCACCTCTTCTAATTAATTAAAAAATCATAGATAATTTTCAAATCTTCTTCATTTACGATAAATTTTTTCTGAAAATAAATAATCCGGGTAAAAAATGATATTCGTGTTGTAATTTTTTATCAGCGGTCATGGTGAGTAATTACCCCAAAATTCAATAGTAATTAACGTTAAATTTTGCGCGAGGAACGGGATATAAATTTATATAGGAGCTCCGGACGCGATATAGAGAGGAACTGATTCGCGAAGCCTTCGGGAAGTCGAGCGTTGTGGAAACGATAAGAGCTCGCGAGAGGCGAACTCCGATATAACTTGTTCATCCCCCACGACACGCGAAGCGAGATTCGCGAGAACGTTCGACGTGTACGAGTGAACTAACACGGGGAAAAGCGTGTAATTATTCAAGCGCCTGATTAACGAAGCGAGCGTACGTGCGATGTGTGCGCGGGACGACGAGAGAAATCGCAGCCTCTCTTCTCCTTATTCCCGATATATTATATATCGAGTGAAAACGAAAAAGCGCGAAAAAAAATATATCTCTGAATAAAATAGAAGATGGAAATTACGTTCACGCGGGAGTTTTGACGTTTCTTAGCAACGACGGAGCAAAAAACGGAGCGACGGGAGAAAATGAGACGAAAAAAGTTTTTACGGACGAAAGGGAAAGTCGGGGGTTGAACCTTTTTTGCGTAACTTTTCGCACCGCGGGACGTCCGACACCTTTTTCGAGGCGCGCGTCCAACACAGAGTGAAACGTTGGAAAACTGTTCGTTAATTCTAGGAGGTCGCACGGAAGAGAAAAGCGAGTCCGAGAGGATTCTCTCTGCTGTTCTCGAAACCTTTTTCACGGGAACCCTGTGAACTTTCACAATTTTTTTTCTCCCCGTGCCGGGACTCGCTTTTTTTGTTTCCAGAATTTCGACCTGTGAGTTCCGCGCGCGCGAAATTCAGGACAAGTCGCTTTCACCTCGGCGTCGATCTTCGGGGAAGCGAGAGGCGATGCGCCGAAAAATCGTCGGAGGGTCAGTCTTGCCGTAAATGCGGGATCGAGTTGAGCCGAATATTCCGGCTTTTGGCTCGAGTTCGTGTCACTTTTGTCAAATATCTCGCGACACCGCTGCTACGCGGAACGGAACGTCATAAAAGTCATAAAAGTTACGAGTCTCGTCTACGTTCGCGAGGAGATGGACAGTTAAGATTGTCCTTTGACAGCAGGCACCGAATAAAAACCTGATTCGCGGATAACCGGTACGACGCGAGACTGGAACGTCTTCCCTGTTTTCGTCTTAATCTCACACGAACGTTTAACCGTTTCCCCGAATATTTGTCATTCCCACGAATAACTTTTGATGAATAATAATCATAAACCGAATTACGACCAAATCGATTTGGTTTTGCCACGAGTGAACATATGTTATTTCGCGGACGATTATGCCCGAAATAATGAAACGTGTTTATTGACAGCGTTCTTATAATTAATATATTCAAGGAGAGAGAGAGAAACGCGGGACGGCGGAAAAGCTCGAAAATTATTTCGCGAGGGACAGAGTTCGGAAATTTTCAGCGTCGCGACATATTGTGTTCGGTGCACGAAAATATAATTTATAATTAACCTGCATGTGGGTGACTCGATTGAGATTGGAGCGCGAAGGAAAGTACGTATAAAAGCAGGCTGACGAGACACGTATTATTTCTCACCCCTTTTTCACCCGCAATCCCGCATCGCGTGATATTAAACTTTGCCTATTATCCGCCCTATAATTGAGATACTTTCTCCGCCTGTGGGCTTCGACAACGTAGAAAATTTTGTATTCTCCGAGGTACTTGGCACAAAATATATCCCGTGAGAATTTGTGCATACGGGAAATATTGGATAAGGCGGTAAATTCAAGATATATACGAGCATTTTTATTCACCATCGGATTGGAAACGAATTCGTCTTTAGAAATAAAAATTGAACAAACAAAAATTAATTTGAAAAAAATATTTTATCTCGATTGCACGATAATAAGGACTGAATTCGAGGAACAAGTATTTATTTGTCATCGGATTAAGAGAGAATTTGATTTGAAAAATAAAAATTGGAGAAAAAAATCTGATAAACTGTATTATTTTTTCTGTATACTATCCACTAATAAAAATGAATAATTTTTTGTTATTTTATCTCACACAATGCAGAGGAAAACATTGCTAGATTTTTCAACTTGATGTTTACTGTCGCGCACGTATAGCTAACTAAACACAGCTTCGGTATAAATAAACACGTATGTAAATACCGTGTGTAAATATCGGTAGCGAAAGAAATAAAAGACAAACGGTTGTCTTCGAATGATGGATCGTGGTGCCTGCGTTAGAGCTCGATGTTTGCAGAGTGTGAGGCTAAAAATTATAGTTTATTCTAACACATTGTTGCGAAAGTACAAAGATTGTACGAAGTGACAAAGAAACGACAAAGAAAAGCAGGACGATTCGGTGCTGAGGAAGACGTTTCAAAAAGCAGGATAATAACGAGGCCGGAAATGAGGGGAGCGAAGGGCGGTTAAAAGAGGGCCGAAGAGGTTAAAAGCTCAAACGAAATTTCGAGGTTTCCGTATACCTTCGAACATTCGTAAATCAATCTTCGCGAGCCGGGGTCAAATTTCGCACTGTCAAAGTGACAGGTACAAACCGCAAAATTTTGGCTCGTTCGAGGTCGCGCCTACCGTATGTTCTGTCTGCGAAAAATTAACAGACGATACGTGTACACTCTTTAGGAGAGATAAATTTGTAAGAGACTGAGAGTAATTGCCCTGACGAATTTAAGCAGAAACGAACACCCCTATTTTTGTACCGGTTTGCAACAATTTTCAAATTCCGTCAATTAAAAGCGCTGAATAGCAATCGTGGACTCGTATCCAAGTTCGTACGCACTTGTCTGCCATTAAATGTCGAAAAAAACGATAACACTATGAAATTCCTCGCCGTGGCCTCGTTGCGTATTTATACATAGAGGAACGAGTGCCAATTAAACGTTAATTAAATCCGTGTCTCATCCTCGGCATCATCAGGATAACTGCGAACGTGACGAGCGTCCAGGTGTGTTAATAAAAATGGGATCGTTTCCACGAAACAAATGAAATCTCTTTCGCCCCTGCCTTCTCCGTTTTTTTATCGCCGACCGTGTCTAGTCCTAGAGTCGCTGATTTATCTAACGGCTTTTCTCGTTACGATTAATTATTTCGAAAAATCTAGAATTTTTAGCTCACTCCTTTTTTTTCTTACTTCAATTAACGGTTCTTTCTGTTTTCGGGTGTACGCTCGGAGAAACTAGAGAAAGCTTTATTAACCGGTAAGAATTTATTGCCTCTGCTTTTTTCGACAAATAAAAGAAAAGTCCATAATTTTCAATTTCTCTTGCGGAACTACAACATTTCTTCAACTTCCTCGATGTTAATTAAAACATGTTTTCTTTTTTTTTACTGGAATTATGAAGAATAAAGAATTTTATTTTCGTATTCGAGGAAACAAGGCTCTGAGGTCGTGAGATTGAGATCATTTATTTCGAAAAATTAAGAAATGCACGCGTTTTTTACTAGACTGGTGTCAAGCGAGAGCGAGAACACGAAGCTTATTCCCACAGAGTGTGTCAAGGGGAAAGAGATATCGCGCGAAAGACGAATTCTGAATAAAATTGGGGTTGTCGCGATGAGATTAGATATTGATAATCTTGTCCCCGTCGTTGCTCGTTTGCATTCGCGCGCGCGCGCGAGCGGTGTTCTCGAATATCCCAAATTCCACGAATTAGTTGTAATTGGCTGTTACAGCGGTGTGTAAACGGCGCGGCTCGCGCGCGAACGTCGCTTCGGTAAATTCCCCTTCTCGTCGCAGCTGGATCAGGTGCGCACACGATCGCAGACACTACACGGGTTACGTAAAGCTTTTGTGGCCGGGCGAGCAAATACAACACGGAGCGAACCTTGACTCGATAAAACGAGAAATAAAGGAACGAGAGCCCGTCGCGCCGCGCTGAACGGGACGTGAATAAATAGCGACGTGAAACGATCCTCTGCTCCCACTCAAAATATTAAGATATTATTTTTCCTTTCAGTCCTGATGATGCTCTCATACACTCTCTGGGCCAGCTAGTCGTCGAAAGGTCGTAGATATTAATCTTCACGACCGGATTATGAATTTTCTGGTTCGTAAAAGAAATGAATAAAGAGAGTCGCTTAATAACGGGCGATGTCTTAATTAAGGCGATAGATCGAATGGTCGATTTTTCGGGCTCATCCGGGGCGTATTCATTGGTGAAAATTTTTCATAACTTTAATTATTTTTTCTTTTAATATCAAGCAATGGATTTTTTAAAGAATATAATCAACATGTGCAGGAAGTTCATTAAAACTTTTAGGTACATGAGAATCAGTCGCTGGCGGAAAAATAAATCTTCAATAAGGAAATAAGGTGTATTTTCCACCTGTACTGGAAAAGTCTTTGAAATTTCGAATTACGACTTCCTATATAGTCTAGATTAAATGGTTAGATAAAGGAAGTACCGTTTAATGGCTTAAATTTATGCCGAAAATTTCAATATTTTTCACATGCGGTGTTTGCTTTTTCGTATCTGGTTGAAACGAGGGAAAAAAGGAAGGAGAATCGAAAAAAGAAACAAAGGAGAATAAGAGGAGGTAAAAAGAGCTGGCAGCAGCTGCCCTCTCGTTTCTTCATTCGAGAATCCTCTCTCGTTTCTTTTCACGGACGCGGCTGTCTGTGACCAAGCTTTCGGAGGGGTGCTTTAAAAAAGAGAAAAAACAAGGATTCGGCGAAGCCGTAAAAGGAGAAGCGACGAGGGATCCCCGGTGGTGTGAAACACGTGAGAATAAAGATAGAGGCAATATTGAGAATTCGGAGTGAAACGATGAGAAAAGCGAGAGACGGAGAGCGAAGAAGGAGAAGAAGATGAAGAAAAGAGAGAGAGAGAGAGACGGAGAGACATCAGCCATGGTGAACTGAGAACGGCCATGTTATTGGATATCCTGACTATGGATCGCGTCCTAACGTTTCGCTCGAGGGGTAGGGGTAGTTTGACAAGTTGACAAGAGGACAAAGGCTCGATTCTCTGCGTGCGCTCTGGCCTAGACGACGGTGGATGGGGATGAAGGGCGAAAAAGGAAGGAAACGCCGAGAGAGAGAGGAAGGAAGGGAGGGAGGAGGTAGACGAAGAGAGTTAGAACGTCGAAAACGGTAGGTCGAGAGGAGGCGTCGCGACGCTCTTCGCGAGGGTAGGTATTGAGTCGAAGAAGGGTCGGGAGGGCGAGGTCGAGTCACAGCGTATACACAAGGGAGGAAAAGCGCCGCTTCTGAATCCGCACAAACCCCCGGGCAGGACCATGAACAAAAGGGGGTTGCTCCGACTTATTTCAAATATACACGTATACATATACGAAATTCAAATATACCTCGGTCTTCCTCCCCCCCCCCTCTCTCTCACTCTCTCTCTCTCTCTGTGTTTCCTATACTTCACCGATTTCATTTCAATCGACTATACGCAAACCATGGACGGATTTATGGCGATCGCCAACTTTTATTATTTATCGATTTTTCCTCAATGATGGAGGATAATTCTCCACGCTATTTTTTTTTATTGAATGACAATGTTCCATTGTTGCCGAAGCTTCGATTGTTGTGTTATTGGATCGATTATGTGCGGCGTACACGCGCCAAATCGAAGCCGCGAAAACGTTTAGCGGAACTCGCATTATCCACTCTCGCTCTGCCCTCTCTCTCTCTCTCTCTCTCTCTCTCTCTCTCTCTCTTTCGCTTCTCACCGTAGTTATAATGTAATGTATCCCCGCGACACAATTTACCAGCAATTGCCGGGCGCGGGAGAGCGAGCTGATTTATCGCGTTCTAAAATACCCCTTCGCCCGGTGGGATCGCTTTGAAAGCCCTTTTTCGCGCTCAACGCGGAGCTCTCCAATTGTTGCTGATAGTTCATTCAATTTCTGATCGCAGATTGAAATTCGGTGTAAACGATTTTAAAAGCTGATAGAGAATTCCGAATTGAAAACGCGAGAGAAAAATAAAATATCGCTCGTCTCTTTTTACCAGAGTATATACAGATGAGAGAATTCGCGAGGACGAGAGTCGATTTATAATCGATCGGGCCGATGCGATTTTCACCTTTTTCCACAGAGATAATCCACACAGCTCGCCGATTTCCCGGAACCGCGCGAGCATTGAAATTCAATTAATTTTCACGGAATCGAAGGCGCGCTTACCGGGAGAATTATCGCGAGCAAGGTTATCGAAAAACGGGTGATAGGATGAAAAAAAAATTATGTGTCAACCTGATGGCGAGACCCGACGAAATATGTATGTTTTCGAGTCGTATGAATCATTATTTTTTCAAGCAGCTCTGACAGCCGGTAACTCATCCGCTCTTTTGTTTGTTGCCTGTATAATTCTCTCGCTCGTTTCTTTTCACTTGTTCCTCTCTTTTTTTTTATCTTTCTCCGAGAAAAGGAGCGACTCATCCTTGAAAAAAAGATGAAACAATAACAGAATGAAAGATGCAGTGTGTATTCGAATGGCGAATTGACGGCGAATCGGACGAGCCTCGAATACGACATGAAGCGTTAGTCGGAAAGATCGCCGCGAAAAACCTGTTTTGCGGAGGCTTGAAAAATAAATTTCAAGGAAAACGGCGCGCGAACCGCGGCGTGAGATTCATCGCGAAAAACAAAACTGATGAAAGATATAATATAACCAACGCGTATAAGAATCCGAGAAAAATTTTATAGAGACTGAAAGAAAAAAAAACGAAGCTAAAAAATTTCTCGACGCTGCACGAGTCACGAAGAGGGGGCGATCGAATCTCAATTATTTGCTTATGGGACTGTGCTTTCGAGCGTTAAGCTTATTGTAATGTGTAATCGACGATCGATATATAATTATTAAGAGTAGAGTCAAAATGGAGCGAAGCAGGAAAGGAGAGATAATTACTGATCCGTGTATAAATGTGAATCATCACCGAGGTAATATATATCGTGCCGGGTACAGACACAGGAGAAAGGCAGTTTATTTTCTCCCTCCCTATAGTTCGGCGGTTCCGCCCTGTCCATATCCGGCATATATCCAAGTAAACTTTCAACCCCTCAGCGAGCCAGGAGAAAGCATTCCCATTCTCTCTCTGCGTACTATCCAGCAGAATTCTATCCTCGTCGAATAAACATTCTTTTGTTCAGCCTAATATCAAGCGAGCCTTATCCACGTACGAAAAATCATCCCCTTTTATTCGTATATACACACACGGTGGGCCCCGAATGAGGGAAAAGCGGAGAAAGCGCCGAGAGAGAGAGAGAGAGAGAGATAAGCTCCGAGCGAGCACTTTGGCTTTTTTGCCCTCTCTCGTGGCTTTCTGCGATGATATTTTCGGTGCGCGAGAGAACCGCGGAACGGGACGAAGCGAACGAGCCACCCTCGCACTCTCCCAGTAAATCAGAAACGCAGCGAAGCATCTTCGCCTCTCTCGCGCTCCACTCGTTGCGAGCTATGATGGCGGTATATGAGCGCACTTCGGAATAAGACCCGGAGTTTACGTGGAAGGATATATATTCGTCTTTCCGGCAGCGGATCGAACGATCCCTCGAGCTTTTCGTACTTATCACCGAAGCGCGAGAAAAACCGCGAGCACCATCATTTTTCGTCAAAGCTCTCGATAAAAATAACGGATTCCGCAAAATGGTGGAACAGATTATTCGACATAAAGTATACTTTTTCAAGATTGTTTTTTTACGCACTATCATATATGACTTTATATTAGATATTTTTTTATGAATTTTTATAAACATTTACGAACATGCACATGCAAGTGCGTATGTTATGTAAAAGTATAACCTTCGCGTACATTTTTAAAACATTTTGTGAGAATATAACTTTGTAAGAGGTTTAGATAAATTATTTTTATATCCAAGTGATAAGGGGTGTACCAAATTTACGCACGATTTTTCAATAAATTATGTTAAATAATGTATTCGGATGATTTTATCTTTCGTTTAAACGCGAAAAAAATCATTTTAATGAGAGGATCGTGCTATGAACTCTTTGATAAGTTTCTCTGAAGTTGTACAAATATTTTCTCTACAATTTAACGTATTTTCTGTTATTATTAGATCGAGGAAAAAATGATTCTTTCTTCCCGGCTACGATGACACGAGCGAAAGCAAAAATAAAAAGAACAGCGTTTATCTCTTTTGTATACATTAGTAGATTGTATGCAACTACTGGTACGCTGTCACATAAATAATTCATTGTATACGTATTATAAATAAAAGCGACGGTCATAAACGATATCTCGAAACACGTTAGCCGGCACGTTGGGCACGCTTCTCGTTTTCTTGTCGGAATAAGGAAAAAAACGTCCCGACAGGTATTCAGGTTATCGATCGAGGCTTTCCTCTGTCGCATAATATTTCGGGAAAAACTTGGTCATTGGAAAATAAAAGTTGCGGCGGCAGAGAGAGAGAGAGAGGAAAAAAAAGAAATGAGGATGGTGAACGGCGGTCCTCGGGCATTATTATGCAAGACGACTATATGTTATCTGGTAGGTAATGAAGTGACCCGTTGTCCTTCGCTACCAGGTTCCCGGCGGGGCAGCGGTATCCCCTGCCACACTCATCGCCAGACACACTCGCCGAGCGGCGTCTCAGGTATAAGCTGGCACATGAGAGGCGAAGGAACCGGAGTCTGAGAGGCAAAAGGGCACCATCGAGAAAAATCAGACGCAGGATCGCCGCCGTTTTTTCCCCAGCAAATCCTCCGAT
Source organism: Cremastinae sp. A BG-2022a (assembly GCA_030522545.1). Lineage (NCBI taxonomy): Eukaryota > Metazoa > Arthropoda > Insecta > Hymenoptera > Ichneumonidae > Cremastinae sp. A BG-2022a. Next base: position 4,507 of record JAPYYW010000089.1, on the reverse strand, counting down.
CTGCTTTTCTCTCTCTCATCGCTTGCTCTCGCCCCAGCACAGGCACTCTTCGTACGAAATATCCGTACGTATATGTATATAAATACGAAAGGAACATCTCGAGATCCCGATTTGAGATTATCTCGCGGGGGTGTCGCACTTAGCGGGACATTTGTCTCTCGGGCTGCTTCCCCGCGCTTACTCCTTTCCTCGTCACGCGACGAGAAAAAAATAAAAGTGCAGTCACACGTGGACCGGAGTTACGTACGCCGGGGATGCGATTCTTATGCACGCACGCGCCATCGGAACGCCACACTGCTCTGGCGGGAACGTTCCTCTACATATCTCTTCTTTGTTTTTTCATTCATTATTTTCTCAAGCAATTTCTCGTCACACCTCTCCATCTCGTACAAAAATATTTATCCTGTCAATATTCTTCATCGATGACGAGATCGGTAATATATAGTCGTCGAAAATATATTCGATACTTTAATTATAACTTACTCGATAAGACAATTTTTCCTATCGACGAAAATATTCTGTGTCGATTCGTTTTCTTGGAAAATATATTCTTGATTAAAAATGACTGAATGATTAGTCATAGACTTATTTTTTCATATCTCTCGCTAGAATATTTTCTCGCGTGAACATTATTAATATATACGATTCTTTCGTGATAGAACCTCTTCGACGTACCTCTAGTCCACGTGGCTGTCGTCCATGATATTTTGCTCAAGGAACGCGCGCCGATACGGACATGTATATTTTCGCAATAAAAACTCTGGGTCCTTTCATCAGTGACGAGCACGATATTATTGCGATATCGCGGGGAAACAAGCACTCACGCACATGAGCATTGGATGTACGCCTGGTGAACCGGTGAGCCGCCGCGGGCGAGCTTCCTATCGAATAATTAACATTCTGAATTTAACCAGACGCGTCGAAGACCGTTCACACCCACGAGCACACACACGGACAACGAATGTAAACGCACTCTCGTTTCTCGGTTTAATAATATTTTTCAACCTCGGGACTGTTTATCGCATTTATTTTATTTCAAATTCTCAGCCAGCTAAATTTCTGTTTCTATAATCGGCAATTACGACGAGTATAGCCGATTATATATTCATACACGAGCCGACCTTATCGCCGTGTTTCTTGAAACTAAGCGCGAAAAGAATTGGTGAGAAAGAGAGAGTCAGAGCGAAGAGAGAGAGAGAGAGAGGAGAAAATGAAATGGAGCGACTGAGCAAACAATGCCAATTAAATGTACACAGGTGTCGATGCTTTGACATCGAGCGCGCTCGTAACATTGACGTCGTTGACGTCGGACCTCAATCCTCGTCTCTCCCTGCTACGAGCCGATTTACGTCATGAGGAACGAAAATAAGGCCAGACCGAATTTCATTCCGGATGGTAACAGAATTTGCGAGTGATCGTCGGCTCGAAAAAAAAAATAGAACGCAGAATTGGTTCCACCGCGTCACGAGGAGAGCCACGTGCGCGGGAGACACTGTCATTCGTGAGAAAATAGACGTCACAAGAAAAATCACCTTGCTGTCACCGAGGCGCTTTCCCCGATCTTTCGTATCCATGGATCGAGAAAACATTCGCGTCGTTCCATAAATTGTCAGTCGAACGCCGGCTGTAGGAAAAACTTGGCTGTCGCGATAAATAACGACGTAAATAAATAAATAAATAAATAGAGAGAAGAAGGAAACACTCGCACTGCTTCACTGTGACACCCGTGGAAAAAAACCGAACAGAAGCGAACAAAAGAAAAGAAAAGAAAAAAAAAAGAAAAGAAGAAGGAGGCGAAGAGCGAGTTCGAACTGTGGCGCGGAATTCGCGAGCGCGTGTACTCGGAGAGCGTCGAGACGCCGATTCGACGCAGCCAGCGCGCGACCCCGTGTGTCAGGAGCTTCTGACTCTCTCTCCCGGTGGAGTTGCAGACAGAAACGGAGCTCTCTCTACGCCGATATGACGCTCGGAGCTGTACGCTCCGTAGTAAACGGAAAACACACGTACACGATGCCCGCACACACGCGGAGGCACGTAGACACGTGCAGAAAACCTCGTGAACGAAAAGGAACGGATGAGAGAAACGGAGAACGAGATAAAGAGAGACAGAGAGAGGGAGTGTATACAAGAGAGCGGGAAAGCGTGATCGAAGGAAGGAACGAGAGACAGCAGGAAGAGCGAGAGGGAGGTGAGAGAGAAAAGGAGAAAAAGAGAGGGAAATACATAGCGAAGCCAAGACTAATACAGTGACAGCCGAGTTTCGCGCTTGTGCAAGAAGAATCGACGTGTGTATCTATAAATGTACAGCGCACACATCGGTACGTCATTTTATACAAAAGCGCCGTGCGAGTCTCTCTCTCTCTCCGTCCGATTTTATGTGGGTCTATACGTACGTGCGTGTCCGCGCTATGCTCGCGGTTTTCCGTGTGTATTCATGCACTGACAGGGATGAATGCGTACGCACACTCATCATGCGCGTGTGTTGTTCATCTCTCCCCCCCTCCCTCCCTCGCTCTCTCTCTCTCTCTCGCCCGCGTGCGGCGGGGAGATGATGCTTCCCCCACCCCGGCGGGAGCCTACTCGCGTATCCGTAGAGAGAACGAACGACACGCGAGTGCGCGAGCGTGAATGTGTGCAGAGAAGCGTATCCTCCGCCCGTCGAGGCTGAGAGTGAGCCTGTGTATATATTGTATATATAGGAACCGCGCCGCCGGACGAGAGCGTCGAGCTGTCAGCGCACCCCAACCCTCGATTCCGGCGGAGCCAAACCTCCCTTTTCCTATGAGCGAGCCCCTACCCCCGCTCGGCTCGCGCGCTTACACATACCCCGGCGTATAACGCTTCACATCTATATATACACATGCTCGGAGCGACGAGTCGCATCGGAAGGCCCGCCGCGGCACAACCAGAAGCAGCCCCCCCGCTGCACACACGCCACGTCCCCCTTTTCCATCCGTCCTCTCGCCGCATCTCTCCCTGAAAACCTTTTCTCTCTTTCAAACTTCTCCCCCCCGCCCTCCGCCCCTCCACCCCTTTCCGCCATTCCCTTTTCCCGAAGCGGCCCTGCGAATTCGACAAAGAAAAACCGAGAAGCGAGCGACGAGATGACCGAACGAGAAAAAAGAAATATACAATCGCTATAGAGAGATGTAAAAATAAAATGGTGCGGAAAAAATTTTGGTGCGTGTACAGAGAGCGCTTTCGCGATCTCTCGATGCACTGAATACATTTTCTTTTTTTAACACTCTGATCTCTGTATAGAAATATAGTATTTTTTTTTCATGGAATGTTCACTCGATGAATTTTTAGATTACGAGCGACAACGCGGCTGCTTTTTATTGACGTGTTTAAATTGATATTTTGCTGTTCTTCTAGGTGCACAATTCATACAACTTTGCATAATGCGCTCTATTCCGATTAATTGATTAGAGGTTTCATCTCTTTATTAATATAGAAGATACACCCGCACCGACTTTTTTTAAAAGTATTTTGAAATGACATAAATTTGAAACACTAAACTATTCACTTTTCGTATGATTGAAAATTACACTGGAACTGACACTCAATTGAACTTGTCAAATTATTTCTACGGAATGTTTTTCGGTAACGAACTACCTGGCGAGACCCGACACGTCTTACCCGGACACTTTCTACCGGTCTACTGATTCAAAATTCAGTCAAAAATCCAAACAACTAAGACCTTGTTCGGCTTTTGACTCGACCTCGACCGATCACCATGGAAACAATGACCGAACGATTAACGAAAATTTGAAAATTTTTTTTCCTCGTTACGCTTAACGAGTTTTCTCTCTTTTTTTATGTTCAGGGATATTTGACATGAATAATATAAAATTGTGTTGCAAATTTATTTCATATAAGCTGAGAAAATTTAGCGTATTCGATGAGGACCTCCAGAGCCTGATTTTTCGAGAATCAAAAATAGGAAAATCTCAAAATTTCAGGCGGCGATATCTTTTCATGTCCTCGACAATATCGAATTCATATATAATAGGTAATTCCTGAAAATTTTTGCAAGACGAAATGAATGATTCAAATATCAAGGTCGTTGTTTCCAAAGCAGCGCACGTTACATTTTTTTTAATGAGTAGAGATCAGCCAAAAGTTAATGCGCTCCACATAATACGCTCTGTTCTCTATTCTCGATTAGAGGCCTCATGTCTTTTTTTAATATAGGATGATATTTTATCGCAAAATTTTCTGTGGATAAAACATCGTTACTTATTCGAGGCGAGATCCAAGAATTCATATTGAAAAATTGAAAAAACTGACTTTTCGATCAGTTTTTTGAATTTTTCAATATGAATTCTTGGATTTCGCCCCGAATAATTATCATTTTCATTATCTGCAGGAAATTTCCGACCGAATAGGCTCTTAAAATCGAAAAAAAAAATTTTCAAAAAATTTGGTCAGTCACACTGGGTCTCGGGGACCCATGAAAATTTCAATTGTCTATATCTTTTCTTTCTCTTGACCAAATCAACTTTAT